>JARHVA010010089.1:117500-177500 GCA_037957365.1 Torreya grandis
AGGTTATGTTCATTTTTTTTCTTATTCTATGAGAAGCATACCATCACATTGCTAAAAATCTAGTGCTTCTCCATATTTGTTTACTTCCCTCTCTTTTTGAGACCAGAATCTACTGAGACATAATTTATAACCTCTTGAAGTAATGGAAGGTTGTGATTTGATTTTAATATTATGATATAGTGTGTACTTATCTCACCTAGATACTAGTTCATCTACTCATATACTTTATGTTTAGTACTCTATATCTTTTGGTCGAAAGCTTGCATGTGGATACTATGATTGGTTAGTGTCTATTTTAGACCTACCCTTTCAATTCACTCAAGCTATACCATTTTGTGATCATCCACATGGATGTGTAATATATATTTGTTTTCTAAGATCCATCTTTATTATTTCATTAGTGTTATTTGGGTCAAACAAGAATGATTGACCTATAATTTTGGTGCATCACCTTGTTAGCTTTCTTAGGAGCACTTATCCCATTTATAACCCTTTTCTCATAAATCACTAGGTTAGTTTTAGTTTTAGGTGAGCATCAAAGGTGAAGCTTGCCTACTCTAGAAGTTTATCCCCAACATAGGTGTCCCACAGCCTAGGTTTGTTCTCATTTTATAGCTCCACTAGGAGAAGCCTTATAACCACTTCTCCCAAGGGTGCAAGTTAAGCTATAATATTTATATCAAATCCATTTAAAATACCTTTTAAATCAACATATAAGGTATTCCAAGGCCCTTCAAGATATATCCTAGGAGATACTTTGAAAGAAAATTCCAATCATGTGCATGTTTAACATATCTCCTAGGAGATATCTAGAAAGAAAATTATAAAAATCCCGTAGGGTACTTTCAAAAATAAATTAGGGTACTATCAATAATATTTAATTACTTTCAAAAATACCATAGGGTACTTGAATTCTTATAGGGGTGAAACTCTAAAGCAAGTTTGGGCGCCCCTTCATATCTTGGACTACTTCATCCAAGGCATCCATTAGTGCCTTTTATGTAAAGTAAAATTGTACTCCTTTCATGAAGGATAAATACACTCTCGAGCCTATTTGAAATATTCCTTGGAGATACCTTAAAGGGGGAATCCACTCTTTTTCACAAAAGTCATTTATAACATTTGTTCACACAAAATGTTTGATGAAAAAATTCCAAATAAAAAATTCCAAAGACCCAAAGTTCTTGATGCAAACATGAAATAGTTTATGTATAGGAGCACCATAAAAATATATGGGGGAAATCATACACTGTAACCTAAATTAAAATACAAAGGAGTGATAATAAAATTTAGGCATCCACATGATCCTCCCCTATTGTCATACCTAATAAGATGGATGGATTTTTTATATGTAGAGGGTCTAATTGTGAAAATGTTTTGACATAATGGGATCTAGTATTCTATAATAGGAAAATCCAAAATTGAGATAGATAGCATGTTATGTGGGCCATTCCCACAAATTGTAATTTATCTTGGATCCTATTTAATATTTCTCTTTGTAATGTATTCTTATTTCGTAATCTCTAGATGTAATGATTTTTTTATAACTTCATGGTATGATTAATTATATCTCTTGCAACTTGGTAAGTTTTTGTGGTAACACAAGACTCATAATAATCTTACCATAATTGTGTTAATTTGAAAGGAAGTAGCCTCAAGTAGTGGACCACAGTAATGTTTTGGTAATATAGATTTTATACATTGAGAAAAATTTGTGGTAATATAACTTTTACATTTAAGTAAAGTATATTTTTAATAATTTAACAAATATGAAAGCATCTTTGTGTAATGGGTATATATTTAAATTTTACCTTGATGTTTCAACTTAATTCAATTGTTTCAGTCATAAATAATATACCCAAATGATTAAAATGGCCATGTTTGTATGCCTAAATCAGGACTTTTTATTTGTTTATTATTATTGTTCGCCTTATATCAAAGGAATCAACTTATTATTTATGGGTTTTTGGTGGTATATAAGAGGAATAATCCTTGGTTAATCATTTTTTATAGCTTCCATATTATTTTTTAAAAAAATCTTGATCACATTGAAAAGACTAATCATGGTTCTTTAAGAGACTGACCATTAGCCATGTAACCTTACAAACTATTTTGTGTCAATATCACTTGAAGGACTAAAAATTAGAAACATCCTAATAAAATTAGTGCATCTTAACCCTCTATACTATTACCTACAATTCAATGAGTTTTTAAATGGAGTTTTGCAAATAGTTCCTTTAGATTTCCTAGTTCTTATGTCGTGGACCATGTTTTAATATATTATGAAAGGAGTTGCACATATTATTATTAGAATAATCTAATTAATTATTTTTATTTTATAATATAAAATAAATAAAGTAATGTTTAGATTTGATGTCAAATATTATATCTCAACTATGAGTTTTCTTAATCCTACATTTGATGTAATTATCTATCTCGATGACATATAGGATGAAGTATCTATAAGAACAAGGGGATGTATGCCTAAATTTCTAGGGTTCCTTTGGCTGATAATTGTTTTTCCATGGATGGTATTTTCACATGTTTTTGAAATCGTGATTTTCTCATGGGGATATCAAATATTTATACTATGGTTTGAGATGTTGTTGGTTTGTTTATCAAATATTTCATTTCAAAAATTAAGTCACCCATCGATTAAGACAACCTTTGTTAAGTCACATGTTGATATCATTTTGGTAAATCATTATGTCACCCCATTACATGTAGATAGTCATAGTTTAGTGTTAATCTACTAATTTTGTTTCCTCATCCATTTACTACCTTATTATAGAAATCCATTTAGCCTTCATCTATGTGTCCATACCTATAACTTAATTATATTTTTATCTATCTTGTGCCCTTGGTAGTCTCTTTACAAAATCATATATTTTATATATCCATAGAAAAGTTTTTATTGCAACATAAATCCATGTTAATTAAATAAAGAATTGAACATGTTGCATTTCATATTACATTTTTTGTACTTTGATGGGTGTTTTATTATCATTATCATATCATGAGACCTTAATTGTATATGTTGGTAATTATCACTTGTTTAATGGACATACATTATTAATCTCTTGATATTTTATTTATATGATTCTTCCCATTATTATTGAGTGAGCATTTTCTATCTTTGAAAGAATGTTACCATCTTTGATATGTACACATGTTGGTTAAATTTATTGATACTAACTTGTTATAGATAGTTACTAGCATTCCACTTACTATTGTGAATTATAATTGGTTTTAACTAATTACATTGAAATTTTTTTCCTTCCTCATTATCTTAATCTACCATATTATATCTCATCAGTGTGGTATGAATCCATACATAGATATAGCTACCAAGGATTGATAATAATTATGATTAGTCATGATCTATTTAAATGTATTATGATCAACATATATGGTTATTAATAATGCCTATATGGATACCATACATGATTTTTAATTATCTTATATATGATATATAAGTTTTTAGGGTACTATTTACTTATAAGGGTAAAAATTTAAAGTAAGTTTGGGTTCCCATTCATATCTTCGACTACTTCATCCAAGGTATCTAGTTTTCCTTCCATGTAAAGGAAAAGCGTACTCCTTCCATGAAGGACAAATCCACTCTTGTCCCTATTTGAAATGTTCTTAGGAGATAACATGAAGGGAGGATCCACTCTTGGTCACACAAAATGTCTGATGCAAAAACTCCAAACAAAAAATTCCAAAGACCCAAAGTCCCGAATAGAAATTTTGAAGACCAAAATCTAATAATAGGACCTGATCAAAATCTCTGAGCACTTGGCTAGGGCTTGTGAATTATCTAAGGTAGATATTATGCACACACAAAAAACTAAACCAATAAAATTACTAGTACACATCTAGAAATATGAATCAACTTGAGCTCAACTGACTTAATCAACACATTCACCAATCTTCACCAGCTTGTTTCTTCTTAGCCTTATTATCTTGATATAATCTATGTTTTAGCATGATACTATAAAATAATATTAAAATCCAGTAGTGGTGGTTGATGAATCCTACTGGCTTGGGTGAGGAGCCTTGCATGTTCTACCTTGGTCAACTAAAATCTACTCTTGAATAACTCAAATTCGGTGACCTTTTTCCTTATGGCACATAACTTTGCCTCTATAGTCTCCAATGTTAACCCCTAGAGACTTAATTTGAAGTTAATTACCACTTATTTTAAAAGATGATCAAAATCAATCCTTTTGATCAATTTTACTATGGAACCTTTACCTTGGATAACTTCAAATCATGTAAGATCTGGAGAAGTTAAACCTCATGACCTTGATAGTTATGGATCAAGGGCCTAACTAACTGCCCACTCCTAGACCATAGGTATCCTCCCCATGGTCCAAGAATTATGTGTATCCTATTAGGAGAGAATAAATAATGTGGCCATAAAATTGAAGCCATCACTTGGGTTCATCATGAAATCATAGCAACTAAGTGCATAGGTGAGCAAAACCTTAAAATTGAAGTACCAATCACTTTCGGTGATGAGATGTGTCATCACTATGCTCCTCAAGAAAGAAGATATTTTTTTTAAAGAAAAGGTATGCCATTGACCTAGAGAAGTGGGCCCCATTTTTAACAATAATTTTAGAAATAGTTTAAAGGGAGACACATGTCACCAGAACACTACTTACATATCCCTAAGATTTCATCCATGAATTTCAATGTGTCAGTCTCTAGGTAAATGGGATAAAGACACTTGGCATAATCATAGAGATTCACTTGCCCAATGAACTTGAAATATTTATTGAGTGTTAAAATGTCGCTGGTTCCTGGTTGCATGCCACATGTCCTTGACTATTGAAAAATTAAGTCTTAATCTTAATGTCATAGGTACACTTGAAGGTATTACAAGGCCCTTCATGGTATCACCTAGTACTATCTTCAAACCTTCAAGGGTACTCATACACATATTTGAAAGGTACCTCCTAAGAGATAACTTCAAACCTTTGGGTCCACAACAGAGGTTAAAATCAAATATATGATCCCAAAATATAAGAAGCTAATCATTTTCCATAATTTTACTCAAAATCTCCAATGTTGATTATCATTTTGTAATGTAATAAAATACATGGTTGAATATTGACTTAATTAGCTAATTTTCTCTACGTAGCTAATCTACTCTAATGCATTTTTGAAATTTATCTCCAAGGATATACCATCAAAGCTATTTTTTTTTGGATTGACATAAATTGTGTTATTAAAAAAATATTATAAATAACTTGATTAACAACTCTTCTCATGTATTTTACAAATATCTAGCTGAAAAATCATACGTCAATGGCTTTCCAATATGGAGACTATGTTTCTCTCATAAAAATTGGTAAGGTTGTTGGTGAAGGAATAATACACAAAGTGGTGGGTCAAGATGTTGAATCTTTAGAAGCCATAAATATCATTTCCACATGCCACAATGAGGAAATACCTATTGAATATGTAAGTGTTAATGTGACTAAAGCTTTTGATCTGACTCTACCACTTCCATTACCTATAGCATTTGTGGATAATTTTGGGGATGTAGTTGATACTTTTACTATATGGAGCATAAGCATGATGTAAAATGGAAAAGACAAGTTTTTTATAGATAATGACATGGAACAAAGTCAAAATAATTTGCATCTAGTTATGTATAAACAACCATTATAACAAGAGAACCTTTACTTGGATTCATTTGTTTGATATATTGATGATCTTACAAAATTTCAAATCCTGAGAAAAACTTTTGTTGGGTAAAGGGTACATTTTTTACACAAATGTACAACTCTTGCAAATGGTGAAAAAAATGCTTTTGGTTATGTTGAGTTTGCACAGCTAGGAGAGATCTTTAGTTGCATTCTAGTACCAATGTTAGAAAATGAATTGGGAATTCACATAAGGCATGTTATATGACATTATGAGACTTGACATATAGATTTAATTGAAACATCTATCATTAGATAGACTTCTAAAAAAATAGTGGACACTTAGACTTGTAGAGAAATCAATTTGTCATACATGACACCAAAGGAGAAAGAAATAGGAAATGTATGGGATGTTTTGGATAATGAAGTCACTACTTTCCTAACCTTCCTAGTGCAAAGGCATTAAAAAACTTAGTTCATTCCTAAAAATACTTTGCCTGAAAAATAAGTCAACCAAAAAATTCACTCAGCCAAGTGGAGTTTGATGAAAGCATGGATAATGAGATTAAAACAATGTATGCAGATAAATGTTGCACCAGAAAATGTTTTCAACCAAGATTGTCATTTGAGATTATAAAATCTACAAAGATTAAGTTTCTTGATGCTACCATAACAGATAAGAGGCAACATGTCTTGGATGCCCTTTCTACTAGTTTATTTAAGAAAAATAAAAACTAAACTATCATTAATTTTTAAGTTATAGAGATTTGTTTGGAAGATTAGATTAAAATATATAGATTGAAAAGAAGTAACTTTTTTGACACTCAAAATTGTCACAAAAATGGGGAATAAAATGCATTCCATGTAGGGAGATTTGAATAAAATCCACATAAGAAGACAATGGTAGGTAAAGATTTGTTGGACTAATTGGTGGATGATTTTGCAGATGTTTCTCCATGACTAACATGCTAGGTAGATATAGATGGCTCAAAATAAAATGTTTGACATCTTCCAACATCTTTCACTCAAGAAGTTATGAGGTGCCACATCAATGAACAATTAGCAGATATGGAATATGATCCAATATCATAGCTAAAATTCAATAACATGTGGAGAACTAATTTTTAGGATGTGACCATTGCCACAACTGATGACTTTGGTAGGTGAAAAACATGCATCTTGTTCACTCAATAGAAATGCTCTAGGTCCCTCTCTAGAGATCAGGAAGATTGTATTAATAAAAAATTCATGATGCACTCAAATCAAATACTTTCTACAAGACAAATGCATTATACACATAAATGAATATCAAAGCAATACCCTGAAGAATGCCTTAGTATCATTCATGACAAGGTGAAATGTCAAAAAAAAATTGTGATGAGAACAGTGAAAAAAATCAAAGTAGTTACCAATAAAATATTAGAGTTGTCAATGGTAGGGATTATAACACATAATCATGGTGCAAGTGGATATGGGTATTTTTTTTACCATACATTCTTGGAGGGTCTAACTTTACATTACCTCATTAAACAAGTTTTTTATGGATATGGAAACAATAGTGCTAGATACTTATGGATATTTACTATATAAACCTAGATCTTAAAAATATCCATTGTATGATGCACTTTTGTCTAACAACCACTACCCTAAATTTAGGAAATATAGAGAAGAATCACAATCAATTGGTGCCTTCAAGGAACTTCCTTCCATGTTATACCTTCAACTAGACAAATATTATGGGGACAATAAGAACAAGTACTTCCATCCATTATTATATTTAAAAAATGTCTAACCTTATATAAAACTAATGTTACATTTAAAAATTCACAAAATCATGTGTTTTTTTACAAGTTTTTATTGCAATACTTATTTCTCCTTGTCTAAAAAAGTGTTTTCCTCAATGTCGAGGTCAAATTTTTGCCTGTAATACATACCCATGAGGACATCAACAACACATTTGGAAACGTATCTAAATGTATAAAGAGGAAAGATGTATAGAGTGTGGTATAGATGATGAACACTTATAGGATTTGTGAAAATATAAGAAACTTCACACCATATTTGATTGAAGAGGTAGTGGATTTCAAAGAGTATGTTAATAGTTACTAGTTAAAGGGAAGAAATGAAATAGTAGGGTTGATGAAAGGTCAATGCTTCCTTCTATGCATGATGCAAGGTAAGCCCATTATGCATTGCAAAAACTCTATAAGAGATAGAAATTGGTCCCCCCCGGAATACATTATGGGGAACAAAATAAAATGGTGAACCAAATATTATAGAAGGTAAATAGAGAAAAAAAAAATTAAAGACTTGAAAAATAGAGAAATGTCTCAAGATTCAATTGTTGCTAAAGATTTAGATAGAAGTAGAAAAAGAGTCAAAAATAAATTAAATATAACTTGAATAAGTATGTGCAACAATTCAATGAATTTGGTTTGATCAGAAATAGTAAGTGGAAGGATCTAACATATTACTTCCAAATCATTCAGGACATAATGAAAGAAGACATGTTCCCTTCTGAAGTTGAGTACACATGAGAGTTTTGGCCTAGAACTCATCATAACATACCCCTACATAGAGATCTACATAAAATGGTTCATGATAGCACCCTTGATTTTTTAGTGGCATCTATAGATACATATGTTGTCTAAGAAGAAAAATAACAAGAATTCCATTTGATTCAACTCAAGATGTGCAAACCATAGACATGTTATTTGTTAGACCTGATGAGTCTAGAGGAGTGGAATACATAGTATGGGTTACTAGAGCTAAAATCAATATTGAGATACTAAAAAAAATGGGGATATAGAATGAAGGGTCAATATAGCTTGGTTCATCCCAGTTCATGCAAGGAAAAAAGATGTAGAAGAATCTAAAATTTATTCAAGTTGCTTGGACAAGAAATGGAACCCAAACCCAATTGACACATCTTTACCATCCATACTCATAGATAGTATCATCTATGCTTGAAAACCAAATAATAATTGGAGAGGTCATACACTTATTCTTACTAATTTTTTAAAAGGCATTGTAACAAACTATTTGAATGCATCGTCCCACTAGGCACTAACAAAAATAGTGATAAAAGGATTGTTAAATTTGAAATGGTATTTCCTTAATTTTGGAATGAGAAATATCAGAATGTTTTTTTTCAAAATTTAGTCTATTTTTTGAGAATGTATACTATTTTATTTATTTATATTTATTTGTAGTGGCACTTCATATTTTGGGTCTTGGGAAATACACTTCAACTTTTGAGTTTTATATTTTATACTATTACAATTCAATATTTTGATAAGTGTGCATCTATTTAATAGCATTTGACTATTTGAATATCCATTTCACATTTTTTTATCCTTTAAAATGGTATTCAGTAAATAGTATTTGTAATTTACATAACTGATAATTTAGTACATCTCATATTTTATGTTTTGAGAAATACAATTTAACATTCAATCATGTATACGAAAAGGTCTTCAGTGTTTACACCTCAGAATGCCCCACTTTCATGTCAAGATTTGTTCTTTGGAATTTATGTATTGAAAAATGTTATTAAGATTTTCAAATGGAAACCCATATTGTGAAAGATAATATGAGATAATATTTGATGGTCATGGCAATGTCACTCAAATAAAATTAAGCATATAGTTCACAATCCAATCAATCGATGACATGTGGCATCCCAATCATCCCATAAGTTCTAAATCACATATCAGTTGATCACACAATTGTTCTATGAATTATTCTTCCTTAAAAATATACTTCCAAGTCTTATAATATCTATAAATACATGGTCTATGAACCAGTTTGAATGGTCTCATAATTTGGACTTATTGTAAATATATAATAAATATGTGATTTATTTGTTATATGTCCAACTAATTCTTGATGAAGTCCAATTTATTCATGATAGTTTTCAAATACTAGTAAATAAATTATTTATGATCATTTTAAATAATTTAGACTTATCAAAAATACATTAGATAGATATGAGTTATTTGTAAAAAGTCTAACTTAATCTTGATACAATCTAATTAAATCTAGATACAATCTAATTTATTTCTGATAATTTTTAAAAATTTAGACTATTGATGAGTCCAAATTATACAAAATAGTCCTTATTTATTTAATTATAAAGATATAGGTACTAGGTACCTAGTCTCAAAAGAGTAAAAAACCTCCATTCTAGGGGAGGTTGCTTGAAATGTTTGAAAATATCATGTGTAAGGCATCTCAATCCATAGCAGAATCACCAAAACCTACTGGCTTAATAATTTGGCAGGGGTCAAATGTAGAACTTTAAGCCAAAAATTATGGAATATATTTCTTACCTCACTCAACAATCTGGGGATAAGTTACCTATCTTATTATTAGGTAGATATACCTTTATTGAAAAAAAATGAAAAGTAGGAATTAAAACTGTTTACAAAAAAAAATTCTATGGGGGGTTCATACATTAACCAAAAAGTATGAAAAGGTGACAAAAAGGAAATGTAGGAGGAAAATTGGAAAGGATAAAAAAGGGAAAAGAAATGAGAATGGGATAATAATATTATTTTATCTATTTAAAGAAAAAATTATTTATAATGATCCCCCAAAAGGAGAAAGATAACTCTAGGTAATTAAACACAAAGACTCGCTAGAATAATCCAGGATTTGAAATGGTGACATAGGAATTATTTTTCATGAAAATGATATGGGAAAGACATATCATGAACAGTATACTTACACCAATTAATTATATAACATTCCAAAAAAGGATAAACAAAAACCTCATATTTCCCAATAAAAAATGATTAAAATCTTCTTCTTAATCTCACTAAGGTTTCACAATGGCAAAATTGTTAATGTAGATTCAACATAACTTTCTACACTAAAAATTCCACATTCATTGATTATATAATATTATTATTTTATCAAATTGAAAGAATAAGAATAAAATTAGTTTGAAATATTCATGCACATCATTCAACCAAATGATTCATGGCACAAAGTCCTGTAAATTATTTATGTATTGATCTTTCATGGGGTTGTACATACAAACTCTTTCCTTCCATCTTGCCAAAAATTCTTCTACTATCGAAAATCCATTTTAATGAGATTTATATTTGCATGTATATCTTACATTAGGTGCAACCAACTTGTAACCACCCATTACCACTTTTTTGGTAACTTGACTTATATTTTAAAGTTATGTTATATTTTATTGCATTAAATGATAAAACATAACCTTTTTAAGTTAAAAAAATGGAATGGATAAATATAAAGTTGGAAAGATATAAAGTAAAGTTTAGAGGTTATTGATAAAAATAAAATTCCTTTTGATGAGTAAGACCATGTTCCTTTGTTGAAACAACTTCTGATTCTTCATTTTATTATGATCTAAGCCTGTACATTTTGAACAATCTAGATGATTCCTATAAATAGTGTGAAGCACACATTTTAATGTTATGATCTAGAGAACTGATAGGTAGCTTGCCAATCTTAATCATATGAGAAATAAACACACACTATTAGTCCAAATAATTTACTTTGGCTTTATTTGCTTACTTTAGCGAATGCATGAAAATATTTTCATGTCAATTTAATGTCATAAACATGACTTATCCATAAAAATGTTGATATTTTCTCTCTTGGTGTATAAAATACTTGTCTTGAAATTTCGAGAAGAATTTTAAGAATAATAATCATGTGAAATCATGTTTGAAGGTACTGTGAACCTATCTATCAACTTGTTTCATGAAAATTTTCATTTTAGAATTTTCAAAAGGTGGTGGGCTTGTAGAAAAGACATCAAGAGATTGCACAATCAAAACATGAATTAAAAAGGATTCAATGAAAAATTTAGGAATTATTTACATATCAAAGACCATCAATGACCTCTCAAAATAGTTTGAAACTTATTGTGACTGCGTGAGCATCCATGCAATGATAAATCCCCTGGTGTGATAATTTAGAGTAATTGGCATGCAAAGAATGTGTTTGAGACTCACATGGGATGATTTAAAATATATTTATGATAGGAAGACATAATATATGATTCAAAATCATGTTATCTCTTTAAAAACAACCTCATTCTCTTTAAGAATGGATTACATGCAAGAAAGATAGATAAACAACCAAGTATGGATTTGAAAAGTCATTGTATGAATTATATTTGATCAAAACCACCAATGCTTGAAGATAATATTAGTTTTGGTTAAGTTGAAAATTTTGGGGGATAAAAAGTGCCTGCTAATGTACATGTTTTTCCTTAAAATTGAGAAATATAAAATTCTATAGATAATTTAGATGGCTACACTCAAAATTTGAGGATGGTGTAAGAACATGAATTGTAGAATTTTTATTTTAGTTTCAAAAACACTATTTTTTAAAAATTGTTTTAATTAAAACTACGTCAAACATATAAAATTTCAATAGTAACTCCTATATGTTTAGGAAAACATAGTAGATATCCGGTTGTGTGGCCCCTCATTTTTTGAGCATCATTTAATATTATTTAAAACCATTTGGTGAAATTTTAAATAATATCATCTAGGTTACAACATAAATTTTTATAATTTTTTAATGAATATAATTTTGTTAATTTTAGAAGTAAATAGATCCAAAAAATTGATAAAAATGGATAGTTGACCATATGTTCCCCTAACTACCTTAAAAAAATGAAAATTAGTATTTTTTGAATGCATGCAGAATTAGGCCTAGTTTGTAACCATATATATTTTTTACCATTTGGATCAATGAAAAAAAAGATACACAAGAATATATAGGCATGAATATTTGAGGCATGTAGTGGCATAAAAAATCTATAATTAGAAATCAACATAGATTAGAAAATTAAAACAATCTTAAAATATTCAACACAGAGCATGCTCATTGTCATGGTAATAATTTTATGAATTTTCTCATATAACTTCATAGTGTAATTGGTGATGCAAGTTGACTTTTGTTGTTTTCCATCAAAAATCTAAACTTTATTTGTGTTGATAGGTCTAAGCCTTTGACTCAAGAATCCAAACCATTTAGAGCCAAAAGGATTGGATTTTTGAATTTATAATAAACATAATGTGTATGTGCTATAAAATGTATTCATTCCTTTCACATTCCAATAAAAATTAAAAAATATATCATGGAATGGATATCTATTTCATTTTGTGCAATGTGAAAGGAATGTGTATGTGTTATAATGTTACATGTTATCTTCAAATTTACGAAAAAAGCATAAAAGACATATTGGAAATGGTAGATAGTATATAGGCAGATGGTTTACTAAAATAAATGTTAAGTATAATTTTACAATATAAATGTAAAATTATTATTTAAATTTATTTTAGTAAATATAAAAAATTAGGGTCACTCTAAATCTGATAGAGTTGGTCTCACAATTGCATGCCTTATAATGTGGAAGATAGTTATTCAAAATATAATCTAGTTAGTACTTAGGCATTTTTAGGGTCTTGGTATTGATGGATTTTAGGACATAGCATTTTCAATTGATATCCATTTTGGGTAAACATATAATCATTTTTAGGTTTTTATTCCTTTGAGATTATTTTTTGGTATTTTTAAGAGACCTAAGTTTGTCAAAATTGAAGTTTTCAAACCACTCACTTTAAACTCAAGCCAAATTAGTGTGATTAGGGTAGCATAGGTCACATTGATGACATGTGCACATCAAAAAACCTCTTTATGATAATTTAAATTTCTCATTATTCTTCCATCATCTGTAATCACTTCTACCTCATCCCTCATCACCCCTAATAACTCTCTCATCATTCCTAATTGTTCCTAATCACTCCCTCATTGAAAATCATCATCATTAATCTTATATAATCACACTCTAATTACTCCTAATCACTCCCTAATTAACTCTCACCATCCCTAATCACTCCATCATACCTCATTGTACATAATCATTCCATCCTCATCCCTAGTAGTCCAAAATCACTCCATCCTCATCCCTCATTTTACCTAATTACTCCGTCATTGACCATCACCATCCATAATAACTCCCTCATCATCCCTAATCACTCCCTTATTAACCTTCACCATCCATCATCATACATAATCACTCATTCATCATCCCTCATCATCCTTCATCACTCCCCCATCATCCCTTAGAGTACCTAATCAATCATTCATTGACCCTCACCATCCCTCATATCCATAATCACAACTTCATCATCCATCATCATCCTTTACCACTCCATCATCCCTCATCATTATTAGTCACTCCCTCATTGACCCTCACCATCCCTCATCATCTATAATCACTCCCTAATTGACCCTCACCATCCATAACCATCCCTTATCACTTCTTCTTTATCTATAATTGACCAAGACAATTATCTCTAATTTAATTTTGAGTCTAATTTAGTTGTTTATATTTTTTGTCCCTAGGGTAGTAAATTAAAACTAGTCATAATGTGTTTTCTCTCTACCCTCCTTAACACATCAACCATTGGGTTGACTTAATTATATTTTCTAGTTCACCTTACCCTTCAATCAACCCTTTTCACATAACATAACTAGCTTAAATGTGTAGAGATATAGTCATACTATTTACTAACTAGTGACATGACTCTAAAGATAACATGAATCTATGAGATGGCTAACATAAGTCATAGTAGGGATAAATATATGGGATGGGACAAAATGAGTAACTTAACTATATATGTAACATGACTTCATAAGATGGGAAGCATGAGCAATTGAATATGATATATGCAAATTTATATATATTATATATGTAACATGAGTATTTGGATTGTTTTTTGACTTGATTACTTCTGTTGATCAATTTCCTATGTCCCTCCTCAAGTGTTTGGGTTAGTTCTCAATTTGATTATTTGAGCCTAGTTATAGGCTCAATATTTATAGTGGAGGTGTAGGTTGTTGGTTGAGTTCTAATTATGACCACAGAATATATATATGGGGGATGATATTTTTTGTATTAAGGGTAGTATCTATATATTATATCTATAGACATATCTATACATGTCTTATGGGGTGTCATAAATCTAGATCTGAAGACATTGTCTTATGTTTGATTTTGATTAGATTCAATAGGCCATATCCCATATCCATGTCCATTTTTTCATGACAAAAGATATTTTTGAGCAAGAGGGAATAAACCAATTCAAGTTAAAGGTCTTCCTAGGGTTATTCATTATCTCCAATTTTATTTTAATGAAAATGAATATATTGATAGAAATAGTTTTCCTATATATAGAAATATATAACTTAGTCTCAATTGGCCCTCTATCTATATGGTATGAGGAGCCTATTGATTAATTAAATTCGATATGTGGGCACTATATCTAGATGGGAATTGACTATATAATTGATTGGGCCCTTTCCCTTTATTTACATGAGGATCATATTGATAGAGAGGGATTAACCAATTGTATTGGGCCCTCTATATAGATGGGATTGAGCATATAAATATTTCCCTAAATTAGATGGGATTTTTTTTATTATAATACTAGGGACTCATTCGAGACATGACTAGATATGAACATTTAGGATTGATTGAGAATATAGGTAATACCTCTAATTTGATCAACTATTCTCAATTAGTCCCTTACCCTAACCTTTCATTTCCTTTCCTTTATCTAGATGGGGATGGGGATGGGGATCCTACCAATATGAATTGATAAATATTGATTTGACTAGATATAAGGCTATATATAGTCAAATGAGCTTATGAATCGATTGAGATAGATATAGATAGGTATGTTTGATTGGTATTTAGAGAGATAAAATGGATATTATTCATTTTTATTGAAAAAATATGAGGATATATATAGTTTACTAAAAAATACAATATAAAATATGAGATCGTAGAATTCTAGAGTGGGATAGGATAGAGTGTAATTGACCTGCTATGAAAATGGGACTATATGGAATACCAAGGTGAGCAATTTACCACCTAGATATCTATATTCCTAAACTATTAGTGACCTAATCCTCTATATATAATCTCATACTCTATTATATATGTGATAGCTCTATCTCTAATTTAATTATATGGCTCCCCATCTAATCCATACAAAGTATTTATTTGTCAAAACCAATCATTCCCATTTGTTTGACCATGCCTATCTATCTGAACCTACCTACATCGCTAGTCCTAGTTGGGACAACTTGAACTACATGGGTGTTACATCACTCTGGTTTATTAGCTATAATATTTTATAGGGGATAGTGCCTACATAACCTATATCCAGATGGTTGGGACATATATATATATATAGACATGAGACAACTAGGGTTTTTGGGTATTATATTAGGGGAGGGGTAGGTAGTCATTAATCCCTCTTCCCCCAGTATAGATCCAATTAAAATCAATGCTATATGGCCCTCCTTCACTAAATGGGATAAGGGGGCATGCCAATCTATTCAATATGGTAGGATCTATATACAAGGGAAAGTGAAGTTGATCTACAAATAAATGCTTTCTTAGAGAAGATAAATCACACTTTCCCTTATATTTGTTAGTACATTTAAAAAATTAGGGTCATGACCAAGATGGATCCACTAGACCTAAATAAAGGTCCCCTTACCACATAATATCACTAGAGAGGGTTCCAAATCATCTAGTCAAGCAACACTATGCAATAACCCTATATAGGTCCTATGTTTTCTTATTCACAAGTAAATGACAAAGTAAAGAAAAATCTAACCTAGTTCTCACCAAATATTGTGGTAAAAAATGGGGGTAGTAAACATAAAATTTAACATGCATAAGAAATCTCTAATCAAGTCAATATAGATACAACCCTAATGCATAGAGAGATAAATACATTTAAAATAAGTTACTTATGAGAATTCTATCTACTAAAATAGAGGAGTAATAATTAGATATACTTACCTTAAATATGAACCAATCAAAGCTCAATCTCTCCCTTAGACAATGGTGATTTAAAATAAGTTGTTATGGTTTAGAAGGATCACTATGAGATGCAAAAACATCCAATAATTTTCCTCAAGACAATATTCTTCTCCAAGTGTAAACCCTAAATAATATATCTTTAATTATAATTGTGAAAGAGTAGATTCTAAAGAATTTCAAATGAATTATTAACTCTTTATCTCTCTCTAAAATGGTGGAAATGGATGTGTATATATAGATAGATATAATCCTAAACCCTTCAAAAAATTTAGTCGATAGAGTCAAACCAGCTATGTTTCATTAATTAATAAAAGTAGTTAGGTCCTAGACTTTGTTGGCTAAGGTTGACCTACTCCTGTAACATGCTCATATATTTTAACTATAGGGTGATCCCATGTTGACTTTGTTTGATAAATTTTAAAAAATGCTTTTGGCTTAGGTATGGGTTGTTTATGGTGGTTAATTACTTGGAGGAGTGTGTAAGGGAGGTGTTAAAGCTTAGGTAAGTGTATAGGAGAGGTTTTTATTAGTTACAAGTGGTGGTATAGGGGATATCAATATTAAAAATCACCAATGGTCTACCCACCCCTTTCCTAGTGTAACCTTTAAGGCATGCACTCAAAGATATTGGGATTCGATGGGTTATTATAAGGGAGAAAGCATAAATAATTGATAAAGTTTGAAAATATTATGTGTATACATTATCTTCCTCTTCCCCCTATCCTCCTTGGGAAATTTGGGAAAGTACCTCCATTCTTAGGTTTAATATACATGGTTTATTAATCCATAGTTCTTTCAATCTCAGGTTTGATAGTGCTCCTTTGGTCCTCTCCTAGGGTTGATCCCCTAGTCAACTATTAACCTAAGACCCTTTCAGGTCTGGGATTAATAAATATTGGCTAGGATTTGGGGTTAAGTCCTGGAATTAGTGGATGAATGAATCTTGTGATCTCTTCTCTAGTGGTATCTATTAATTTCATTTATTGAACCCTATAATGTATATGATTGATATATGGGGCACGTAGTCATAGAATAGAAATTCCCTAATAGGGGAGCTAAATGACATTGAACACATTTCCTTTTATTATACCCATATATAGATATGGGCATCTGCACTCTTATGACTTATAGAATAGAATATTCACCATTGGGCCCTCTTCCTCCCCTTTCCTTTCCTTTACATTATCTATATGGGGATGGGGATGGGGAGCCTACAAATTTAGACATAATATATGAGACCAGTTGATCATCCCTAGTCACTCCTTTCTCTAAATAGGTTATAATCCCCCTCTCCTTTCAAGATATGACTTGGCTATTTAATTAGGTATCAAGTATTAAATATATGGTTAGGTAAGTTATGTACAGTTAGAATTAGATATGGGTATTCAAGATCAATATATGGTTTAGGTATTTTATTAGGTAGGGAATACTTAAGTAATTATGGAAGTAAGGATATGAAATTAGGGCATACTCAAGTATAAGAAGGTAGGTAGGTCATAGTTAAGATCAATATATGTCCTGGGTATTTAGTTAGGGCATACTCAAGTTCAAGATATGGCTCAAATATTTAATTGGGTAGGGTATAATCAAGTTGGTAAATTAGGTAGGGTATACTCAAGTAGCTAAAGTATGAAGGACATACTTAGTGGTAAAAATTTATTACATACATAACATGGTTCAAAACTTCATTTTCCATTCTATCTATTAAGAAGCAAGATTCCCTCACCAACGAAATAATATAAGTAGGTAGGGCATAACTAAGTAGGTAAGGAAAGAATATATGCAAAATATATATCGAGAAAAAATATTCCTTTAATATCTAATAATATATTCTATAAAGGTAACATATATATGATAAGAACAAATTTATATATCAGGAAGGAAACTTCCCTTACCTTGTCAAGTAAGGAATAAATAAGTAGGTAGTGTAAGATTAAAGGTATCTATCATAAATTAATCATCCCTTAATATACATGCCTTGATCCAAAATCAAATAAAATATAGATACTATGTAGGAAAATTCCTTTGATAGTTGTGCCTTACTCCCTTACTATCCATTGAGAAGTAATTTTTTCCTTGATATGTTATTAGATGAAGAAAATATAGATATCAAAAAGGTAAAAATCCCTTGCCTTACTCAATATAAATGAAGTACATAGGGAAAAATTACATTGTCTAAATTTGTAGGGAAAGTTTGATATTAGGTAAGATCCTTCAAAATGGTGCCCCCTATATATCTATGACAAGACCCCCATTCCTATGTTATCCTTTGATATACTATATTGGGGATTAGGTCATACTTAGAGTATGTTAAGGCCCTAGTTTGGCCTTTAGGGACCACAAGTCCATACCCAAGCTCTAAGTGACCCCTCCTTGATATACTAGATTAAGGAATATGCCCTTCATTCCTTTTCTATGTCAATTTTGGTATATACTAGGTTGGGTATAGACCGAGTTAGGTTAATAAACACAATATATCAACTACCAAATTGAAACACACTCTATTGTATTAGTGACCACCTATATATCTATCTAGAAATTACATATACTATAGATGTATTAAAAATATGCTATGGATATAATGTCAAATATTGGGTTGAAATTAGGATTCTCAACTAGTCTCTAATCACCCCAAGTTATATAAATATAAATTTAGATTCTCAACTTTGGGATTGGGATTCTTATATGCCCAAACTATAATCTATATTTGTAAATAATATAATTTTCATCCCACACTTTTCTTGATTTATTGACTATTTAATATAGTATAGGGCTTTAGATAAGCACTCTATCCATAATTCAGGCATGGATCAACATAAAAATCTTCAAATCCCACTAGAAATTAGATGATATATCTAAGTTCCTTATTTAAGTGAAATAAGATGAGTGAAAGAAGAGTTTTTTAGGCCTTATTTGAGTGAGTACAATTTAGAATTGGAAAATATGAAAATTGAGTACAATCAATAAGCTAATCCACCTACCATCAAGGTATTGGATGGAGTCATTAAGGATGATGAGGGATGAAGAGGTAATGAATAGAGATGATGAGGGATGATGAAGGAGTTACTAGGGATGATGAGGGATGGTGAGGGTCAATGAGAGAGTGATTAGGGAGGATGAGGGACTCATTAGGGATGATGAGGCATGGTGAGGTTCAATAAGGGAGTGATTAGTGATGATGACGGATGAAGAAGGAGTGATTAGGGATGATGAGGGATGATCAAGAAATGATAGGGATGATGAGAAATTGTGAGGGTAAATGAGGGAGTGACTAGATATGACTAGGGAGTGATTAGAAATGATGAGGGATGGTGAGGGTCAATTAAGGACTGATTAGGGATGAGGAGGGAGTGATTATGGATGATGAGGGGTGGTAAAGTGGTGGTTAGGGATGATTAGGGATGGTGAAGGTTAATGAGGGAATGATTTGGGATGATGAATTAGTGATTATGGATAATTAGGGATGGTAAGGGTTAATAAGGGAGTGAGTAGAGATGATGAGGAATGGGGAGGGTTAATGAGGGAGTTATTATGGATGATGAGGGATGATGAGAGAGTGATTAGGGATAATTAAGCAATGATTATGGATTATGAGGGATAATGAATAACCAATTAGGGATGATAAGGGATGGTGAGGGTTAATGAAGGAGTGATTAAGGATGATGAGGGAGTGATTAGAGATGATAAGGGATAATGAGGGTCAATGAGGGAGTAACTAGGGCTAATGAGAAATTAGGAAAGAGTGATTAGTGATGATGAAAGATGAATACAAAGTAATTAGGGATGGAGGGATGATGAGAAACTAAAATTAACATAAAGTGGTAATTTTATGTGTGTAGGTCATCTATGTGACCTATGCTACCATAATCACACTACTTTGACTTGAATAAAAAAGTGAGTAATTTTTAAACTTCACTTTTGACAAACCTAGGACTCCTATAAATGTTGTAAAGCAATATGGAAGGCACAAATCCTAAAAATTACTATATCTTTACCAAAAATGGACATCAATTAAAAATGGTATGCCATAAAATCTCTACATTTAATATTAAGAACTTGAAAATGCCTAAGTACTAACCAAATTGGATTTTTAAAAAATATCTTACACATCATAAATCATGAAGCTATGAGACCAACTCTATTAGATGTAGTGACCCTAATTTATTATATTTAATAAAATAAATTTAAATTATAATGAATATAAATATAAAATTAACATTTATTTTGTAAACAATCTACCCCTTCTAATATATATTTTATGTTTTTTGTGAAATTTAAAGATAATGCATACATACTATAATGTTTATGCATCATTTTTAGTATATAAAACGTGTATACATTTAAGTTAGGTATATTTTAGCCTAGTTTTAAATATAGTGTATGTCTTATGGACATCATGTGTATGCATAATCTATATAATTTGTAAAGGTTATGGTACATGTCAACATAATTGTCCCCAAAATTTGTGAAATTACCCTTACATTTTTTGATTAAAAAATGATTATATATTTCTAAAATAAGATATGGTAAAACACTAATTATACAAAAAAATGGGTGAAAACCCACAAGCATAATCACATCAAGGGTTAAAAAAACCTTAGGACAAGTCAAAAAAGTGGTTATAAAATGACCACATCATCAAAAAATTACATCATATTAGTAATTATCACCAAAGAAAAAAAGTAATGTACAAATAACAATAATGAGAACATTTAAGTAGAAATAACAAACATGGAAGTCAGGGGAGGTAGAGGAGATAGAGGACCCTAAAACTTATCACCCCATCCTCCCATGGTAGGAGGATCCTTATCAATAGGCAAGGGCTCCCAACCAGTATTTTTTTGAGATTCTAAAGTCTCATTTTGATTTATTTTAGGGGAAGTAACTAGATCTAGGTTTGGGAATTTAACTTGGGGAGGCATACTTTAGCCTCTAATTCCACCACCCTGAGAAGGGTGAGTATATACCTAACCCATACCATCACCTCTACATCTAGATTAGCTCTTTGAACCACCACAATGAGGAGAAGACCAGTGAGGTGGTGATCATTATTTAGAGTGACTCCTACATCTAGTTTTATATTGATGCCAATATGGCTCGTACCCTCATTCCTAAGGGGCAAAGGATGTCATGGGGGTTTTAGAGGTTCTTCAAAAACTACACATAGAGAATTTTACTAGTAATTGAGAAAATGCTAAAGGTGGTTAAGTTCCATATGGACTTCATTTGTTTGGATTTGTATCTAAAGATTAATATTAGAGAGAACATTAATTTTGTTAGAAATAGAAAAATTATGTTCCAACTCTTCATGATTAAAGCAAGCATAATTTATAGCTTTCTAGATTTGAAATAAAATTTTAGCTTGAAAGATCTACCAAAATTGATTTTATTTTGAAGGAAATAAATCCAAGTCCCCTAAGATATCCATCTTCCATGTGAAGAATTTAGGATAAAAGGGATGGAAAAGGGAATGCATCTAATACCACATATATTGTACATGTAAGAAATATTATAAAAGGTGCTTAACAATAATTTATTACCAATAAGAAAAGAATATGGGGTTAGGAAAATCTATATTCTTTATTCTTTCTCCCATAGGTAGGCCTGGTAGAGAAGGCACCATAATAAATGATCTCTTCTGGGATCAAAAAGTAGACCACACCATGCCAAAATGATGGGCCCAATTACCACATTTGGAATGAAAATTCCATTTGATATTGAGCATATCATCTATAATATGTTATGGGTATAGAAAATTATATCATTCCCAAGTATAATATTGGGTGAAGGGAGTGGCCATAGTCTAGTGCCAATCCTTCTACCAAGGAATAAGAGAATAAACTCTAGTTTTATACAAATACTCATCAGGTATGGATCTTTGAATTTTCGTAAGAGCCTCTACATCTATGTTTTTTAAATGAAATTTATTATAAATTTGTTTCCAAATGAGCTAGTCCCTTGTCTCTTTACAAAAATATCACTGATAACCTTCACACCTTTTCTGAAGAGTCATAACCCTTTAACCTAGGGGGTTGAATCAAAGGGAGCATTGTGAAAGTTTAAGAAAGGGGACTACCATAGGGAGTGGGAGTTAATGGAGAGACCATTTTTTAGAATTTCACCTACCCAACTAAGGTGAGGCTTAAGCTTCTCCCAAACCTTCCATAAACTTTGAATCACTAAGGAGCCATTAATTTTAATAGGCATTAGGGTAATGAGCAAGGAATGAAGTCCCGAGCCTTGGAAAGAATTTATACCACATGGAAGCCCCTGAGATATACAATGGAAGAGAATAATCTTCTAAGATTCATCACCATAAATATCAGTGATAATACATTTGGCACCAAGGACAAGTCTTGGGATTTTAATATCATGGAGACCTAGTCCCCTAGCTTCCTTGGGATGATATAAAATGTTTCATTCAAATTTGCGTAAGACCTTATGTCCCTCAAAATTATCCAAAATTAAATATCTTAATTTTTTTCTAATTTATTATATGAATAATTAGAAGGGACCTAATAAGAGGAATAATATACATGCATAGCTACCAAAACTTTAGAGTGGATTTTAAATTTTCCAACAGGAAAAAGAGGCTTAGTGTTCCAAATTGATATTTTTTTAACTCTCTGCACTACATAGCACTATAATTAAGATAGATAATCCTAAAAGGAAAAATGAATGATAATAAATTTAATTTTCACTCCTAGAATAATTCACTACCATTGAAATTCCTCAAGCCAAGGAGTTTTAGGCTCTAGGCACTATCTATAAAAATGGGTCTTCCTCCATTGAATAGAAGATCCTAAAGCCAAAGAAAAAATGTGGATACATTCCATGGAATTTATAATGGATTATTATTCCTCTTGGAGAGTGAGAAAATATTCAACTAAAAAATGACCATGTAAAAGTTATCTATCAGATTGAGGGATGGAGATACCTTTCACCATACCCTTGGTAGCATAGTTATCTAGGAGGTAGCTAAATACTTCCACTACAAGAATGCATATAGAAGGAGGTAAATGTCACCCTTTATGATTATAACAATGAAGTTCAAATGGATAATATTGTGTGTTATTGATAGTGATACAAACCACCACATCTTGAAAAATCATATTAATAGTATGAATAAATTTGGGGCAAAAACCAAGTGCCTACATAATGGCTATAATGAATGTCCACTTAATGTGAACATAGGTTTTCTCAACATCAATATTAAAAAATATATCCTTTTGATTATAAATCCTATCCCATTTCATACCTTCATAGATATTAATGACATTATCTAGAATGAACTTATTCTATATGAAGCCTATTTTCTCACTCCTAACAATGTGCTTCACCCTAAGAGCTACAGCTTTAGTGATAATATTATAAGAGACATCAAGCAAAGTAATAGGCCTCTAGTTTGTGATAATTTTAGGATCACCAACCCTAGGAATAAACTTGATGTTACCCTAATTAAAAAGGCTTCCCAAGGAATTGGTTAGAATAACTTAAGAATACACTTGATGAAGATCAAGACCAATAATTTCCCAAAGAATTTGATAAACTCACATAAGAAACCATCAATTCCTGGAGATTTATCCACTTCCATTTTTCTAATAGCCTCATGGAGGTCAATGATAGATATGATCCTATCACATGAAACTCTTTGAGAGGTGGAGACTTTACAGGGAATAACTTGGAGATATTGAAGGAGAGTCACCTCCCTTTATGGAAAAGAAGCTTCTACTGAGAAAACACCAAGGTATTGATGAACAAAGGCTTGAAAAATGTTAGCAATTTTTTTAAGTCTTATGTTTCCTTCTTTAATATCTTTGATTCTATTAGTAGATATCCCAGAGTGGCATCCCTATAAACCTTGTCATCAATTTTTAACCATTATATATGAGCTCTAAATTAAGATCCTTTGGCTTTGTGTGCTTCCTCAATTTGGAGTTTATGTCTCCATTATTCCATTTGAGTTTGAAGGTGAACATTAAAAGGTAACTACTCTAGTTCTTATGAGGTTCAGATATACTCATGATTTGTAGTATTATGTATATATTATCTAAAAATATCCACTTGTTTGTCATATATTTCAAAAAAGGTAAAAGTGTGATCAAGAGAATCAAACCACCACTGGATCTAGCTAGTCTTTCCCTCTGGTTAGGGAATTAAGTTCCAAATTATGAAAATATGGCCCACCATTATTTCATTATTGAGGTAGATAATATTAATATATAATTACATGGAAGTAATCATAACTTGAAGATAAGCCCATTCAAAGTTGAATCAAATAGGGTGATGATAAGAGATAATGGTATTAGGAATGATTGAGACTAGTCTATCCTAAACTAGAGCAAAATAGAAAAGATATTACTTAGCTAGTAGAGCTCTATCAAGGTATTAAATCAAATTATCTTCCTCTTAATGAAAGTTAGACTAGGTGAACTAAGGGGGATTTTGAATCCTTACTCTAATGATGGTTGGGATAAAACACCCTGAGCTTGTTGAGCATATAAAACCATGCTTCATGCTCACCAACACACCACCACATTAGAGGGCATCTTTATTTATCTTATGTTGATTCCACCATGTTGAATTCACCATAGAGGATCTAATGAGCATCTGGGAGAGAGTTGACCAACCACCTCCACAAGGAATCCCACTCCACAACATCATTAGAGGCATATAAGTTAACTAACCTAATAATGTGATTATTAAAGTAAAAAAAGGTCCACACCACCTGGTGGGTAGGGCTTGAACCCATGAAATAATATTCTAGACAAGCTCTAGAACCAAAAAGGTGATGGATCCACCATGCCCAATGGCTTGAAATATTGCCCCAAACTAAATGATTCATGTTTCATTCTAAAATAAGAATCCATAAATATTGACCTCTTGCAAACAAGTAATTTTCATACTACAAAATAATTGGTAACTATTCTTAACTGCATACTTATATAGTGGATCAATAAGACTTA
The DNA here is from genome assembly GCA_037957365.1 of Torreya grandis. NCBI lineage: Eukaryota > Viridiplantae > Streptophyta > Pinopsida > Cupressales > Taxaceae > Torreya > Torreya grandis. The sequence goes on from JARHVA010010089.1 coordinate 143,018, forward strand.
GATCATTTCAAGAGTACACAATCATTGGTTAGGATCAAGGTGCATATCATTTTCTTTTATGAGACCTTCCAAAAAATCAAACTTATTATACATGAGTTTATTGGGCATGAAATTAGTCATTCTAAATGGTTGTCATTTGTGTGCCATATATTCTTCCTCTTCAAGAAATGGAGAGGGGATGTAACAATGCCAAAATATAGTTTTGTTGTCCAAGGTGACATGGATCCTTTATTTCATTAGGGAACTCACCGTAGGAGAGTGTTATGGTTGTGGTGTTGAAGGTGGTGTCTCAACCAATGAGGCCACTACTTATGGAGTAAGCAAAAGATGAGAAGAAGCTTTGGTAGGTAAGGTAGATTTTCCAGTAGAAGTTGAAGAATTATTATTAACAGTAGGCCAAAATGAAGAATTTTTTGTCTTTCCACTACCTTTGGAAGATCTATTATTTTTACTGTTGGTGATGGTAGTCAAAATATCATTATTTCCATTTTGATATTTGGCTTCAGATCTACCTTTATCCTATAGAGAGGGGGTGTGTGTAACATTAGAGGGCATTTTAAAATCATGTGTTCTAAGGACTAGCACCAAAAATAAGTATTTGAAAGAATGATATACAAGACACACTAATAAAAGTAGCTAGAGCCAATTTGTATATCAATAGAATCTTTTGAATCATGAGACAAATCCACTTCCAAACAAACCCTCTTTTGAGAATGAGCCATAAATAATTTAGTCTTCTCATGGCATATAAAACACCCTATTGGATTTATAATATGGTCAATAAAACCCCATAGGGGGAGAGGCAAGACAAGAAATTCAACACATATGGGGATTTTTAGTTTTGCTTGCTCTAAGACTTAAAAGTCTCAATTCCAATGAGAAAACACAACCAAAGTGTTGAAAATGAACCAAGGCTCTTGATTGACAATATATTTGTAGTACTTTGGGTTAGAAAAGTGAAATAAAAAAATTCCCTTTGTAAGGTTTTGGACTCTATCAAGTTTCACACCATGGCTTTGGCAATGGTTGTGAAACCATTGCTTTAGAAGGATTACAGGGGAAAAATAACCAAAAAATAAGTAATGAAAGTAAAATTTTAAAATAAATGAGGATTTTCCAAATTTGGGCACATTTAGAACAACATTAGGTAATGGAGAGTCAAAATCATCAACATTACCTCATGGAAGACCTTCAAGATGAATTTCCTCACCTGCTTTGGGGCCATGGTTTTGCTCACTCTCTCTAGATTTTCTAGATCCATGGATGCAAATCTGGATGTAGTGGTCATTAAATAAAGGGTACCCCTACTTCCCAAAAGGTGAATCACCAAAAAAATGAGAAATTAATGCAAACAAATCAATATCCTACTTAGATTCATGGTAAATCGATAGTGTCGTAGAGACCTAAAAGATCATCAATGTAGAGCTAATAGCCTAGGGTTTTCTAGAGCTCATTTATATTTAACTTACCCTTACGTTTAAATGGCCATTCATGAGTTATAATGTTACGTGGAGGTTGGAGAAATTAATTAGAGGACTAACAATACTACCAAAATCATCTTTACATAAAATCATGCTACCAATACCACATATCATTCTTTAAAACTATATTTTACTCTTTAAAACTATATTTGGAAAGTCTAATACCACATTTTAACACATTTAAATTCCTTTGGAAGCTTGATATGGCAATTCACAACTGTATAAGCCATGTAAGAGACTTGAATAAATGTTTATAAAGATAACAATCTTGTCAAAACTCAATACCATGCATATTCCCTCCAAAACCACATTATAATAGTGAATACCACATTTTTTATAGCCAATATGATATTTTTAGGCTCATAAGTCCTCCTTGGAGGATTAATAATAACTTGGAAGACTTCCAAAAGGTTATACACATGCAAAAAGGTCTTATAAAGGCCACATAAGCACTTGTTAAGGTTTTAGTTTATCAAAACCACCATGTTCACCAAATACCACATATTTCCACTTCAAAACCATTTGAAACCACTTAATTCCAACCTTAAATGACACATTAAATGATGACAAATATTTTTTCAAGGTTTGTGAGCACTTTGAAATAATTTTACATGTTTTCAGGCTTGTAAGGTTGAATTTATATGCAAAAGAGATTTGAAAAGACTGCTATTGATTTAATTTTACCCAAAACCACCCTTATATATCAAAATCAAAGTTTTGATGATAAAAACCATCTTAATTACATGAATACCATCATTTTGGGCATGAAACAATTCCTGAAAAATCTTTAAAAATAATGAATTTTGAAGGAAACTACCTTTATAAGAGTTTAAACCATGAATTTTCAATGAAACTAAGCTTTTTTACAAGATTCAAATTGAATAACATGGGTTTTGGGATGTTTATTTTTCATATTGGTGGGATTTTAGTTTGTAATATGAATTTTTGTGAGCTTTATAGGTGCATATTACTTGTTTGTGGGATTATGAGGAGGATAAAACATGTTTTAAGACTTCAAAAAATGCCAATTAAACTGATTTTGAAGGATTTTAATGGGTATTTTTACATGGTGTGGGATTTAAAGGTTAATTTTTCATATTGTGGGATTTTTAAGAGGGTGATACATGCTTTCAATTCTTAAAACAATTATAGTGATATTTTGACGTATTTTAAAGGTGACCAACCATGAAAATATGTCTTAAAACTAGAAATTGGCCACTGACTTTGAAATACCTGTAAGAATGAAAAGACATATTGATATTCAAGATTAATATTACCAAGGATAATAATAATAAGTCTTATTCCAAATAAAACATTTGAGTGAATGAATGAAATATTTAAATAACATTTTTGAGGGGTTCAAAAACATGGGAAACCCAAAAACTCAGTAAATATGAAAAGTTTAAAAATCAACTCACAAAAACTCAATTTTTTGGATAATAAATTGAGATGATTTTTGGCATATAAAATATTAAAAAGTTTAATTAAATGTGGTGGATAATTTTTTGGGTTAACTTCTTGAGGACTATTGGGAACAACAAAATATTTTTTAAATTGATCACCTAACTTACCTCTAATAGGATTCACCCTAGTAATAGGTTTTCCTCATATAATTACTTTTGGAGTTTCAAATCTTTTATCCAAATGGTATATTTATTTAGATGTAATAATGACTCCTTGGTTTTACTATCACTAGCAATCCTTAAAGTAGATTTATGGACACGAACCAAGCCTTATCCATTGGGATATGGAGTTGGTGTCCATTTTTGAATTTTTTTATTGTATCTATCATTAAAACACCTCTAATTACTAGTATGAGTACAATTGGGGCCATTGTCATGAAATATAAAATTTGAAGACAACAACTAGATCCTACTGTGGGATCACATTTTCCAAGGAAATGTAAGAGAACTCTATAATCTCATATGACTAGTGCCTTATTATAAGATATTACTAATAATAGTGTCTAGTATACATTTAATCACCCTATTATAGCTAATAATACCTAGTACACCTATCTCAATCATATGATAAATGAACATGTGTTTCCAAGCCAGATCCCATGTTATGAAATTTTTTATATTCCATTATGGCCAATTAATAACTAGTTTACCACTATCAATTATATGAGAGATGAAATGTAATACCAAGGTCAAATCACTTATTCTAAAAAGTTTACATGTTTACCACCTATTCACTAAATAGATCAATGAAAAATATATCTATTATTTCCACTCAAGGAAAAAATCATATCACCATTCTCATAACTGCAAAATCTATCTTATAAATACATCATCAAATCTTTGTCTTGGACACCCATTTGGCTAAAAGGCTCTTTTCTGCATATTATTCTAGAAAATGAAGAAAATTTACACTATATAAATAACAAAAGATAAAGTTAAACTCATTTGGATTCAATGCAAACATTAAAACAAATATGGATGCAAAAAATGAGCCATCAAATAATGATTTTATATCTCTTAAATATTAATATTTTCATCCAATCTGAAGTGATGGCTTTCTTGTACTTTATACAAATCATATGATCATCTACTAAGAGTTTCTAGGTAAAGAACACAACTTCAGACATGTAGGATAAACGACCAATACATGGAGAGGAAGGAACAACATATGGGATGTTATATTTATTGATAAATAACACACACAAACCAAAATAAAGAGTGGAAAGGGAAATAATACAAAATAGGGAGATCATAACTATTTACAAGGAGTAGAGGAAAATGAATAAACTATAAAAGAACCTTTAACTGGCTAAGAGAAAGCCATATCATTTCATAACAATGGATTTAACTTGTGATATCTAAATTTATTCAATAATAGTGACAAAGTAGGTGGGAAGAGGATGAACTTACAATCATCATGCACACTTAGTTGTGAATATACAAATCAATAATGTATTCAAGTTTTGAAATGGAATCATTTCAAGTTCTTCAATATTCTGAGAATTTTAGAGTAATATTAAACTTATTCAATGTCTTATTGAATGAATTTTAATGCGTCTATGTCAGATATAGGATATAAATAATAGATAAGAGTTTTTTATGTTTCTTTTTGAGATAGAAAAATAATAGGATTATCTTCTACAATGAATTGAATGCATATATTATTTCCCACATTACTTCCCATAGTAGACACAAACTCATAGTTCAATGAATCATTGTCATCATCTTCATCGATCTCTTCTACCTTGATAGCTTCCATTAACATTTTAATTAATATTGAGCACCATTAATTTTATTTTTCCTTCATATATTATTTTATTTCAAACTTTGCATGGATTTGATTTTAAATTTTTACAAACTTGACTTATTTGGATTCAGATCTTATGAAGAATTTTTCTACAATGGAATAGGAAATGTAAGTGTTAGGATAATTTTAAATTTTGAAAATTTATTCATCCAATTTGATACAAGCGGGATATTATTATCTATATAAAAATTATCCTCTCCTTCAAAAATTAAAACATCACATTCTATGTCATTGATATTTTATATTTGTGATTCAACCAATTGTTCTTTAGATAACTTATTTTCTCCTATGACCATGAGGTTTGATAAATCTTGTGGAATGGGAAGATTTTTCTCTTATTTAGAAATGAGGAAGCTAAATTTTCATCTATTCTATGATCAATTATTAGTTCTTCCAACTATGCACCTTATTCCATAATTATGAAATTGAAATAATAATAATAATAATAATAATAATAATAATAATAATAATAATAATAATAATAATAATAATAATAAGTGACAAGAAGCACTCTCTTTTTCTCTATTATAGTTATAACATATTTTATCATGAATTTGCCTTTATAATATATTTTATAAATGTTGAGGGCTCTTGATTATATCATGATCTACCACTTTATAATTACTTTAAGTAGTTTCAATATGTTTTGAAATTTTTTCCTCAACATCCTTGAAAAACTATGTCATCTTCAATTTTGGTAGCCTCTTATTGTGTAGCTTCCAAGTCATTTACCTTATTCTTCATCAAGATGAATTTGATAGTTCAGTGTCGAGAACTAATGAATAAACATAAATTATTTTTCATAATTTGGATGATTCACCTAAGTAGTCAATTTTAACAATTTTTTGAAGCATGTTATGATCTCTCTCATCTGCTCATCATCTCACATTTGAATTTGTAAAAAATATGATAATAATACACACACATACACAAATGATTTAAATATATTCATAAAATTGTTCTTCCAAGAGTCCCAATTCATAATTAATCTCATAATCTCAAAATGACTAGTGCCTTATTATCATATATTCTTGATAATAATGTGTAGTGTATATTTACATGTCCCAATCTGATCAACTAATAGCTAGCTCACCTATCTTGATTGTATGATAAATATACTTAATATATTGGGATAAATTACCCATTATAAAAATATGTTATTCTAATCAATTGACAAAAATTTCATCAATCTTAATCATATGAGAGATGAACATGCACTACCATGTCAAATCACATGTTATGAAAATTTTGCTTGTTTACCACCTATTCACTAAAGACATCTATGAAAAATCAATCTATTATAGTCACTTGAGGAACAACCTTGATATCACCATTATCATAAATAAAAAAGTTATCTTATGAATAAATCATCTAATGTTTGTCATGGTGACCCATTTGGATGAAAATATTTATGGCTCTTTTATGCATGTTATTCAAGAAAGTGAAGAAACCTTACACTATATAACTAGTATAGGATTGAGTTCAACTCATTTGGATTCAAATCAACAATTCAAAAAAATAATGATGAAAAAACTAAGACATCAAAAAATGATTGTATAGCTCCCAAATAGTAATCTTTTCATCCACTTTATAGCAATGTCTATCTTGGACTTTATGAAAATCATATGATCAGCTATCAAGAGTTTTCAAGTAAAGAACACAAATACAAACATGTGTAGTTAAAAAACCAATACATGGATATGAAGGAATAATATACATTCTTATGTATTTATTTAAAAATAACACACACACACACACACACACACACACACACACACACACACACACACCAAAATAAAGATGGGAAAAAAAAAAAGATAAAATAGGGAAATTAGAATTATTTATAGGGAGTAAAGGAAAATGAAAAGAATATACAAAACCATTAACTAGATGTAAGAAGTGCCTTCCATTTTAGAATAATGTATTTGAATTATGATATATGATTACATTCATAAATAATAAACGAGTAGGTGGGAATATGATTAAATTACAATAATCACACATACTCAGATAGTCATGAATAAACATATTAGTAGTGTCTTCAAGTTTTAAAATGGAATCATTGCAAGTTATCCAGTCTTATATGAATATTTTTAAGTAGTATAATGTCTTCTTCAATGGATTTGAATGTGTTTATGATCGATATAGGATCCAAATCAGAGAGAAGAGTGTTGTATATTTCTTTCTAAGCTAGAACAATAATGGGAATATCTTCTATAATGAATTGTGTTCATATATTCTTAGCCAAATTATTTCCAATAGTAGAGAAAAATTCATAGTTGAATGAATCATTTTCATCATCTTCATTGATCTCTTCTACCTTGAAATTTTACATTTTTCTTGTAATGAATATCAAACACCATTAATTTTGTTATGCCTTCATATATTATTTGATTTCAACCTTCATATACTATGATTTTCAATTTGTATAGGCTTGACATCTTTGGATTTAGATACTATGAAAAACATTTCTATGATTGAATGTGAAAATGAAGTGTTAGGAGAAATTTCACTTTTGAATTTTGAGTCTTCCACTTTGATACAAGATAGATCTTATTATTTATATAAAATTTGTTTAACATTATCCTCTCCTAATTAAATAAAAACATCATGTTCCGAATCATTTCTATTTTTTGTTTGTGAGTCAAGCAATTGTTCTTCAGATAACTCATTTTCTCCCAGGACCAAGGATTGAGCAATCTTTTGGAATAAAAATAATTTTCTCATGTTTAGAAATGGGGAATTTGAATTCTTCATGTGTTATCTTATCCATAATTAGTTCTTCCAACTGCTCACCTTCTTCCAAAATTATGAAACTAAAATAATCATATGTGATAAGAAGCACCCTCTCTTTTTATGTTATGATTTTGACATATCTAATCAGGAATTTACCTTTAAAATATATATTTTTAATGTTGATGGACATTGATTATATCAGGTTCCACCAATTTATCATTATGTATAGTACCTGTAAAACATTTTTAAACATCTTTCTTTGACATTTCAGATAGAACTATGTCATATTAAATTTTGATATCCTCTTGGTATGCTTCTTCCAAGTCATTTACCTTGCTCCTCATCAAGATGAATTTTATCTCTGGGTGTATAGAATAATTGAAGACAAAATTAATTATTGGGATTTTACTAATTCACCTAAGGAATCATTCTCAACAATTTTTTGAAGTGTACTATGAAATCTCTCATTTATTCATCATCTAGATTTTGAATCTTGATGAAAAATAACCATAATGCAATCTATTTTGAAACTTTTTTTTCAAAGAGTCTCAATTCACAATACATCCATCTTCTAGGTGACAAAACCAATAATCAATGGTTTCAATGAGATCTTAAAAAAATATTCCTACAATTAAATATTCATGCACAACTTATAAAATTCTAAGAAACACTATGAAATCCAAGATACGATAATATACACCTTGAAAATTTCATCTGGAGAACTTAGAAAGTATCTTCTTTGAGCCTAAAGGTAGTTCACTATTTTGAGTCAAATCCAATAGACAAAACAATTTTACCCATGGGGCATGGAGAACATTGGGATTAGGGTTAAACAACACCATTTATTCAATTATAAAGATGTAGGAACTAGGTACTTCATATCAACATAGTCTCCACCCTCTATTTTAGGGGAGGTTCCTTGAAATGTTTAAAAATAGTATGCACAAGGCACCTCAATCCCTAACAAAACTTCCAAAACCTATTGGATGACAAATTTTTTAGGGGGATAAATGTATGACTTTCAGTCAAGAGCATTAATAAATAGTCCTTACATCATTAAATAGCATGGGTAAAAATACCCTTTCCTATTAGAAATAAGATATATCTTTATTTAAACCAAAAATGAAAATCAGGAAAAGAGTTATTCATAGCTATTTAAAGTATAATTTTTTTCTATGGGGGGTTCATAATTTTAACCAAATATTACAAATAGGTAACCCAAGATAAATTTAGGATACAAATTGGAAAGGATAAAAAAGGAAAATAAAAGAGAAAAGTAGAATGGGATGATTTTATCTAGTTAAACAGAAAATCTACTATAATGATCTTAAAGAAGGAGAAAGATAAATCTAGGTAGATAAACATAGAGACTCACTAGAATAATTTAGGATTTCAGATGGTGACACAAGAAACCTTTTTCATTAAATTGAGATGGGAAAGATATATCATGAACTTACGAACATGATACATACACCAAAGAGATTGTATAACACTACAAGGAAGGATATATAACAACTTTGTATTTCCCCATAAAAATAAGCATTAAATACTATTCTTAATATTAGAAAGGTTTTACAAATACAAAATTAATAATGTATATTCAAATAAACTTTATACACTAAAATTTCCACATTCATTGAGTATTAACAATACTATTTTAGAAAATTAAAAGAACAAGAATAAAAATGGATTTACATACTCATGCACATCATTCACTAGAAAGATTCATGGAACAAAGACCTGTAAAATATTTTTTTATTGATCCTTCTTATGGATGTAGATACAAACTCCTTCCTTCAATCTTGCCAAAAAATCTTCTACTATCAAACAACCATTTTAGTGAGCTTCAAAGCTGTATTTATAGTTTATAATAGGTGTAACCACCTATAACCACTTTTTTTGTAACATGACTTCTATTTTACAACTAATTTATCTTTTATAACTTTAAAAGGGTAAAAAATAACCTTTTTAATTTATTAAAAAATTCACAATGTATAAATATAAAGTTGAAAAGACAAAAGGTAACTTTTATCGGTTACTGATAAAAAGAAAATTCCTCACTGAGTACTACCATGTTTAGTTGTTGCAACAAATTATACTTCTTCATTTTATGATTATTATTTTTTGAAGCATAATTATTGAGGGGTTGGGGTTGTTAATCTTTCTTCAAAACCTTTCATTCAATTACACTTAAGTAATCATGAACCATTCAAACATACATATAAATCTAGCAATCATAAACAACTATCCACATAAGCATTAAACATAAGAACATATCACATATTTGGGAAAAACTTAAGGGGAATAAAACCCACTAATATATTAAAATGGAATAAATTAATATAAGAAAAAAACCAAATTTATTAAAGCACCAAATCCATATGGATCACCAACCCCAATTAGCCAAACACCCACTTCACTAGGCTTTAATAAACACCCACTTGCAAGAAGGGACCAACACCCTAGTTGAATAATCATTTAATCAACCATATAATTTATTTTAACACATTTATAACACTATGTTACTCAATAAACATATTATTACCACATCTTGAGCTCTTCACACTCTTATCCCTCTTAAACTACGTTCTAGGCTTCTTCACTCAACTAGGTCTCTTCAAGACTGATTAGGTCATATGGCCTTGATATTTATGCTCATACCTCATATTATATATTAATTATAATAAATATAATCTATTATGATGGTATATAGTACCTCATTTGACTCAATTGTCTTTTATATCATTCGCTCCTCAATCCAATCCTCTAACTAACCTAGATAAGCCTATCACGCCTTATTTATATACACAACTTATGAACACACACCTCTTGGTTGGAGACAATAAAAAAAAAAATCTTTAGGATTAAATATATATTAACATTTATTATAAAAAATAATCAATCACACAAATTAGTTGGCCATACCTTCATTAGGCCTTATCCTCCTTTATGCCTTATGGAAACCTAATAGGCCTTATTTAGACACCTATTACACTTTGCCTTCCTTGGAACACTTTAAAACTCCAAAAAATGTATTAAAATATCATATAACAATAAAATATACCTTATAAAACATCCTTTGAGTACCATGACATCTTTTAGGTCCAACCACCACTAGAAACACTCCATTAGCACTGTTCACATTAGACCTTTGAACACATAGAAAAGTCTGTCTTGAACAACTAAATATAACGCATAAATTATCCATATAAACATGAAAAAATATAACTTATACAAAACCTATATGACCTTAACAATATCAATATATGAATTAGACACTTCAACTTAGGTTATAGAGCCTCAAACTCATCACTACAACTTGCTTACTCAGAACTGCCAAGACTATCAAAAATAAAGTCACAAAACATTGACCTTATAAAAAATGTATATGGAATTTTAAATACTTAAAATTCATTAAAATTATCTTATAAAATATTAATAACATCTTCAATCAAAAAAAAAAAAAATTATAATGTCAAATATTAGACATATAAACAAATCTCTAGACCTCGCTTCTCATAGTCACACCATAACCAGATAAGCCATTTTAGCTTCAATGTTTTCACCACTATAACTAAATTACAAGATATATACAAATAATTAATAAGACATAGAAGTACCAAAAAACATATTCATGCATTTTTATCCATCATTCTATCCTAAAAACACACTAAAAACTAACTTCTAACACTACTTGGGTTTTGCACTGTTTGTACCGTTAGGCTTGTTAGTGACTGGACTACTTCGATCACCAAATTAGATAAATTAAGGACTATAACCTATCTATAAACGTTAATTAACATGAAAAATGAGTCTCTACCTTCTTCTTCCATCCATTTTCTTATTATGTCTAATGCAAATTTTGACTTCTACAATAACTTCTTCAGAAATAATCATGTAACTCAACATTTTCTCACTCCTTTCTCTAACCAATACTAACTAGATGTCCATGAGAGAATACAATAAAATATACAATATATTACCTAAGAAATTTAATCCATATTGAGAAATTTTGATCAATATCTTCAACATCTGGGTGTTATTATGGTTCTAAGAGGGTTTAATATTATCTATAGTGTTAACAATTGTTCATAAAGCATAACCCCTCAATTAAAAAAATAATGCTTGGAATTTTGAGCTATGAACCTTCCAAATCTACCATGAACTACTTAGGTTCCCATTAAAAGGTTCGATGAGCTAATTATCATAATAAAATACTTCTCATATTGAGAACCATTCATTTTGAGCACTTGAGAGACATCTAAACAAAATTTCATGCGTTGTCCTTCAAACTATGACCTAAAAACTACATGAAAAAACTTGAAAAGATATACCGCACCTATGAAAATTCTTACATGAGCTCAAGCGCATCAAAATCTAATCATGGCCACTCATTAGGCCATACTCACTCTCTTTTCTCTCTAGACTTTGACCTACAAACCAAATTAGGCCTTAAAACTAACCTTCATGCCTCTTTCCATGCACTCTCCACTCCATTCAGATACTAAAGCAACCTAATACAACCACTCATGTTTATGTGCACCTATCTCACCAAGCCACCATGCTCATACCTTATCACAAGGTTTCTTCATACCATGGCTACACTTAGGCTACTTAGTCTCTTGAGATCCATTCCTCTTTCCATTCTCTCAACACGTCATTTCCATGATAAAAATTTGATTCTAATGCCATACAACCTCTCTCATTCTTAAATACTACCATACATCATTTACATGCCTTGAAAACAAATCATGATACCTCATTAGGCTAAGCAATGTCCAAGTATAGACAAAGATAGAATGTCTTACCTTCAAAGATCCACCTTAAAAAACTTCTCAAAATACCATACAATACCAAAAAACTTCTCACTTGCCTAAGTTCACTCACTTCACCATGATACCTGCACATACCTTCTCACAAGGTCTAGACTAGGTTTCAAAAGACACCTTGATTATGCTCAAACATACTGACCTCAATGATAACACTCAAGCTGAAATAATAACACTCATAACACATTCATATCACCACTCTCATACATCAAAAATATTCCAATATTATTGACATAACTCACTACCAACTGACCTTGCCAATAACAACTAACCTTGCTCTCAACAACACTATTACAAACCTACTTGTCATCATACCTTCACAAGAACCATTAATGACAACACTCATAATTTAATACTGACCTAAACCTTGATATCAACCTTGACATCAATCAAGAAAGAATAGAAATCTCAACAAACTCAACTTATCACATCAATCTCACAAGATCATACCTTAAAGACCACTCACCATGCATCTTCAGTAGATGTACCTAGACATCAATGAAATAAACCTTGACATCAATGACATCAATGAAAACACTTCTCAATAAACTCCCCCTTTGTCATTGATGGAAAACACACTACAACTTGATCATTTTCATCTCCCCCATTTTGGTCTTTCTCCCCCTTTGACATTAATGACAAGGGGTCTTCTACAAACTACCAATTGGTCCTCGAACCTTAAGAAACCATGCTTCTTATGACTTCTTCCTCACTATCTTGACACTTGATAACATAGAGATAAAAATACCCCCCTGGGTTTATGCTTCTCCTCATAGAAAATAGATGGCACATACTTTAATAAATTGATCATTCTCTCAAAAAGACACATCTCCCTCTGGTATTCATTCTCCTAGAACTAGCTCTTTTCTCAAAAAAACATGATCACACCTACACCATCTAGAATCATATATTCTTACAATAAAAGCTTAACACATAGAATATGAATCATTATAGGAACATTTTCCCCCTTAATCCATTCATACTTCCTTAAAATTAACTCAAATCACAAGACCACTCACTTTTTCTTTGACATGACTGATATGACTCAAACCTTCGATCACACACTAGGCCACCATATTCTTGAAATCAACTAAAGAATTAAGGAATCCACATTTTCTTCACAACTTGAGCTCACCACATAAGTAATTAGGACTCTTAGACCATATTCATCTTCCTTCGAATATCTTGATATCAATACCACTTCTTAACATAAGCTCAACTACCAAATGTTAGAAATAAGGACCAATTATTTGATTACCTCTCTTATATCAATAACATTTTCATCTCTGTCAACATTCTTCAACATGTCTTAATTATAGCTACCAAGCTTCCATTTTCTAATGAGAGTTTGGAGTCACACCTTACCATAGGGCACTATAACAACACAAACTTAGGATATTACCAGATCTCTAATCTCACAAGACTAATAATCCTTTAGGATCCTTTTAGGATGTATTAGCCTCTTTGGCTTGGCACCTTCATCATCCATATCGTCAAAAAATTGAGATAATAATGAACACTCTTGATAATACTCAATATCTATCCTATTCTCTACCATAGAAAATAATCCACTTTGGCTTGTAGACTGATTAGGACTAAGATTGACTATGTTTGGCTTCCACAACTTGGTTTGTCTTCTTTCTTGAACTCTAGGATCTTGAAACTTCTTGTCTTGTCTTGGTGATTCATGATTATAGAATATTACAATATGACCAATGTTATTAAAATTATAGAAAATAATATAACTCATATATCTTGACTTATATGTACTGTTACTCCTTCCATAGTCCCATGAGTACTCATTTTTGGAGGGTCTTATACACTCTCTTGCTCTATGACCAAACTGACTACATGAGAAATAATAACCATTAAATGAATTTGCATAACTTATAGAGCTAGGATGTCTAAAAAAAAATTCTTCATATTTTTCTTTAGGTTTACCTTCTTGTTCACATTAGCCTTTTCCTTGTTCTCTTTTGGATCTACTTCGAAACCAAGACCTGCCTTAGCATTGGCAAACTTATGACTACTCAAAATGTCATCTAGAGCCTTAATTATCTTTTTAAACTTCTCATAGGTCTTCATATTTATATTTTATTTATATAATTATCAATTTAAGGACTCCATTTTTTATTCATACTTGGTGTATTCTTCTTCCTTAGCCTTTAGGCTAGTAGTGATTATCTCTATCTAAGTTTCAACTTGATTGATGATCTCATCATGCTCCTTGGATGTGTTACTCAGTATCTCCTCAAAAAAACCAATATAATATTCATACTCATTAAATAATGACTTCAATTTATTATTATTCTTCTTTACAAGTTTCAAATCTTCTAAGGCACTTATTAGTTTTGCCTCAAAGTTCACCTCAGCTTCTTCATCTAATTAATTAACCATATCTCCTAAAATCATGAAATCTTCTTCTTGAGATCAACCTGATTCTTTTGGAATGAAAATAAATTCATTTCTAACCTAATTAAAACCTTTATCATCACTTTAAAAATCACTCCTTTCACTCTTTTATAGGAACTACTATCTTATTTGGTATACAAGTTTTTCTTATTCTTTAAAGACTTCTTCTTACCTTCATACTTTCTAAAACTCTTATTGATCTTGTTATACCTATATAAATTATTATCCTTATGATGAGGTTCATCAAATTATTCATCATCCTAATCCTTATTATTTTGAGGACACTTTTTAGCAAAATATCCAATCTCACCATAGTTGAAACATTTGAAATCCAACTTAACCTTATACTTACCATATCCAATCTTCAATTTCCTAGAAAACATGGCTAACAATTTATCATCATCAATATCTAAACACACTTCATCCTTGACCTTCTTTTATTTTTAATTCTTATTAGCTTTGAATGTTTCTTCCTTATTGGGAGGTCTTCCTTCATTTTTAATCATCCCATAGGTAGTCAAGATGCCTTGAATCTCATCCATCTAAAGTGTGACTAGATCTTGAATTTATTCTACTATAGACACATTTGAATCAAATTTAGATGTTATGGATTTCAATACATTTTTTACAATTATATAATATTTTTATTCTTATCCAATACCTATGATGACATTGACAACTTTATCAACCCTTAATAGTTAGGATGCAATGCTTTCATCTTCCTTTATACTCAAACTTTCAAACTACCTTATGTGGGTTTACAATTTAGCCATATTCACCTTTGTGTCTCTTTCATAGATAGTCTTCAAATTTTCCCATATAACCTTAGATAATTCATAGTGCATCACCTTCACAAACTTTTCCTCTGATAGGCCACATATAATGGCATTCATTGCCTTGGAACTGCTATTGCTTTCCTTCTTACCTGTTGTATTACTTGGTGGTGTAGGAGGTGGAGTGTATCCATCCAAAAATGACTACCATATGTCATGGAACATTTATATTAGATATTTCCTCATTTTTAATCTCTAAAATGAATAATTAGTCCCATTGAATAATGAAGACTTACTAGTAGAGAAACCTCCTTGAACTTGACTACTATCCATGTTTGCTTTTAGGATCTCATTTAGGCTATTAGGATTGCTTCAAAGGGTCTACTCTAATACCAATTATTATAATTATAATGAATTGGTTTGGTTTTTAATCAATATTCAAAAAAAATCATTCAATTACACTTAATCAATCATGAACCATTAAAAAAAACATATAGATCTAGCAAGCATAAACAACTATCCACATAAGCATGAAATAAACGAACACATAACATATGTGGGAAAAACTCAATGGGAATGAAAAAAACTAATTTTGAAATGGAATATATTAATATAAGACAAAACCAAATTTATTGAAGAACCAAATCCACATGGATCACCAACCCCAACTAGCCAATCACCCACTTGACTAGGCTTTAGCAAGTATCCACTTACAAGGAGGCACCAAACCCCTAGATGACTTAGCATGAACTCAACCAAAATATTAGTATTGTTTCTTCATCTCTTTAGACTCTTATCCCTCTCAAACTGTCTTCTAAGCCTCTTTGCTCAACTAGGTCTCTTCAAGATTGATTAGGTCATTTGACCTTGATATTCATACTAATACCTCATATTATATATTAATGATAGTCCCTATACTCTATTAATATTTTATATAATACCTAATTCTACCCAAGGATATTATATATCATTTTCTCCTCAATCCAATCCTCTAACTAACCTAAATGGGCCTAATATGCCTTGTTTATATACACAACTTATGAACACACATAACTTGGTCAAACACAATCACTTAAACACTTATATTAGGCATTAAATATATATTAACAAAAATTATAAACAAGAATTAATCACAAAAATCAGTCATCCACACCTTCATTATGCCTTATTCTCGTTTAGGCCTTATGGAGACATAATAGGCCTTATTTAGACACACGTTACACTTTGCCTACCTTTGAACACTTTAAAAATAAAAAAATGGTAGTAAAATATCATATAAAAATAAAATAGACCTTATCCAACATATTATGATCACCATGACACCTTTTATGTTCAGCCACCACTTGAAACATTCCATTAGCACTATTCACATTAGGCCTTTGAACACACAAAAAAGTCTATCTTGAGAAACTAAAGATAAAACATCATGTAGTGATAAAAACATGAAAATAAATCTCTTATAAATAACTTATATGAACTAAAAATTATCACCATATTCATTATACACTTCAAATCATGGCTTAGAGCCTCAAACTC
Source organism: Torreya grandis (assembly GCA_037957365.1). NCBI lineage: Eukaryota > Viridiplantae > Streptophyta > Pinopsida > Cupressales > Taxaceae > Torreya > Torreya grandis. Next base: position 160,055 of record JARHVA010010089.1, read on the forward strand.
ATCATTTCAACTTTATTACTCAAAACTACCAAGACTGTCAAAAACACAGTCATGAAAAATTTACTTTATAACAGATGTATAGGGACTTTAAAAGACTTAAAATGTATGAAAAGTATGATATGTCATATTTAAAACATTTTAACACACAAAAATAATTTCTAATGGAAAATATTAGACATACAAACCAATTTCTAGACCTCTCTTCTCACTATCACACCAGAACTAGATAAGCCATTCTGGATTCAATGTTTTCACCAATATATTTGACTTATATGCTCTATAAATATCATTAAAATGACATAAAAATCTAAAAAAACATGTTAGTGCACTTTGATCCATCATTGTACCCTAAAAACACACAAAAAACCAACTTCTCACATTGCCTAGGTTTTGTACAGTTTGCACCATTAGGCTTGTTAGCAACTGGACTACCTAGATCAATAAATTATAAAAATTAAGGACTATAACCTATAAATAAAACTTAATTTATGTTAAACATGAGTATTGACCTTCTTTATAAATCTATTTTCTTACTATGTCTAATGCAACTTTTAACTTCTATAATAACTTCTTTAGAAACAAGCCTGTAACTCAACATTTTCTCTCTCCTCTTTATAACCAATACAAATTGGAGGTACTTGGGAGAGTAAAATATAAGATCCAATAAATTACCTAAGTAATTCAATATATCCTAATCACTTTTTAGCAATATATTCAACATTTGGTCTTTATTAGGGTTCTGAGAGGGTTTAAACTTATCGATAGTGTCAACAATCATTCATAAAGCATATCCCTCAATTAAAAAAATAATTCCTAGAATTTTGAGATAGGACCGTCCAAATATACCATTAATTTATTAGGTTCAAATGAAAATGTTTGATGAGGTAATGATCACAATAAAATCCTTCTCAAGTTTAGAACCCTTCATTCTGAGCACTCGAGAGATCTCTAAACAACTTTACATGGCTTATATTTCAAAATGTGACCCAAACTACATGAAAAAAATTAAAAAAACATAACTCACATCTTAAAATTATTACATGATATCAAACACCTTGAAATATTATCATGCCCTCTCATTAATCTGCATTCTCTCTCTTTGCTCTTGATACCTTATCCTACAAACCATATTAGGCCTTAAAACTGACCTTCATGCCTAATTTAATGCAATATAAACCTTTATCACATACTAAAAAAACCTAATACCTGACCACTCATGATTTTGTGTACTCATCTCACCAATCCACCATGCTCATACCTTCTCACAAGGTCTCTTCATGCCATGACTAGGCTTAGGTTACTTAAGCACATGACCTCCATACCTTTTTCCATAATCTCAACACCTCATTGTCATGATCAAAATATAATTCTCATTCCATACAAAATTTATCATACTTAAACACTACCATACATCTTTCACATTCCTTGACAACATATCATGATACCTCGTTAAGAGGCAAGGTCCAAGTACAAAACTAAGATATATTGTCTTACACTCAAAGATACACTTTAAAACACTTATAAAGGATTATATACTTCAATAAAAATCCCATACAATGCCAAAAAACTTCCAACTTAGTTGAGATCACTCAATTCACCATGCTACATGCACATACCTTCTCACAAGGTCTAGACTAGGCCTCATAAGACACCTTGACTATGCTTGAACATATTGACCTCAATGATATTACTCAAGCTAATATAAGAACACTCATAATATATTAATATCACTACTCTAATACAATAACACTTTTCCAATCTTATTGAAACAACTCACTTCCAACTAACCTTACCACTACCAACTAAACATACTCTCAACAACACTCTTGCAGACCTACTTATCATCATACCTTCATAAGAACCTTCAATGACAACATTGACAACTTCATGGTGACCTAAACCTTGATATCAACCTTGAGATCAACCAACATATAATATAAATCTCAAAAAATTCACCTTGTCACATCAAGCTCACAAGTCCATTTCTCAAAGACCACTCCCCATGCATCTTCACCAAATGCACCTTGACATCAATGACATCAACCTTGATATCAATGACAACAATTATCAATAGATTTACCCCTATACATTCTGAATGGTTTAGATGATTCTTGTAAATAGTGTGAAACATTAATTCTCATGTTATGATATAGACAACTAATAGTTGACTCATTATTCTCATTCATAAGAGAAATTAATGTGTATTGTCAAGCCAGATAAGTTACTCTAAATTTGTTTTCTTTCTTTAGGGAATGTGTGAGATGTTTACTTGTCCATTTGATGTCTTCAAGTTTCCTTCTTAAACTCAATATTTTGATATTTTCTCTCTTAATGTATGTAATAGTTTTCTTAAACCACAAAAATATTTTGAAGAAGAAGAATGTGATATAAAATTTGAAAGTAATGTGAACATATCTATGACCTTAATGCATGTAAATGTTCATTTGAGCATTTTCAAAAGGTGGTGGGCTTATAGAAAAATATTCAATAGACTTAAAAATGAAAACATGAATTACAAAGAATTCAATGAATAACATGGGACTTGTTTACATATCCAATACCATCAATAACTTATAAAAACAATGTGAAACTTATTGAGAATGTGTGAGCATGCATGCAATGAGAAATCACTTGGTACGATAATTTAGAATAATTAACATGTAAATAATGTATCTAGGACATGCATGGGATGATTTGAAATCCTTATGTGTTAAAAATCCATGATAAATGATTCACAATCATGTTCTATCTTAGAATACCACCTTAGTCTCTTTAATAAGGGATTGGATACAAGAAAGAAGGATAAATAACCAAATATGGAGTTGACAAGCCAATGTATGACTTCTATTTTCTTAAAACCACCAATGGTTGAAGAGTGAATTAATTATTTTTAAGTGATTATTCATGATCTATAATGTTATTTGGAGGTTAGATAAGCTGATTAGATGATCAACAAGACCTTTAAAATCATCTTTACAACAACTAATGTTACCAATACCACATATCATTCTTTAAAACTAAATTTTAGTCTCAAAACCACATTTGGAAAGTTTAATAAAACATTTTAACACTTATAACTGATTTTGGAAGGTTTATATGATAATGTGTGGCTATGAAATCCATGTAGGGGACCATAAGAGTTGTTTATAAGGCTAACAAGCTTGCCAAAACACAATACCATGCATATTCCACCCAAAACCACGTTTTTAAGCTAATACCACATTTTTAGGCTCATAAAAACACATTGGAGGATTAAGAATTAATTGAAATACTTCCACAAGGTTACTTACATGAAAAGGTGTCTTAGAAAGGCGACATAAGTGCTTTCCAAGGTTGTAGTTTATTAAATCCGTCTTGTTGACCAAATAACACATACTTCCACTTCAAAACCAATTGAAATCAGTTCATTCCAACCATGAATGCCAAATTGAGGGATGGATAAGATATTTTAAAGGTGTGTGAGCTCTTTTGAATAATTTTACATGTTGGTAGGCTTGCAAGGCTGAATTTATATGTAAAAGAACCTTCAAAAGACTGACATTGACTTAATTTTACCCAAAACTACACTTGTATAATAGAATCATAGGTTTGCCCAGTAAAACAACCATTAATAATTGAATACCATGATTATGGGAATGAAACAATTCTTTAAAAAGCTTTAAAAAACCACAAATTTTGAATGAAACTACCTTTATAGGCCTTAAAACAATGAATTTTCAATGAAGCTAAGCTTTTCCATAAGCTTTGACTTGAATACCACAAGTTTTAGGAGCTGAATTTTGAATATTGGTGTGATGTTAAGGTGTAATATGCATTCTGGTGGGAATTATAGAGGCATATTATATTCTTTTAGTATTTGGATGAGAACAAAACATGTTTTAAGACTTAAATAAATACCACTTAGAGTGATTTTGAAGGATTTTAATGGGTCTTTTTGCATGCTACATGATTTAAAGGTTTATTTTTCATGATGTAGGATTTTTATGAGGGTAATACATGTTTTAAATACTTAAAATTTCTATTTATTTAGCTTTTGACATGTTTTAAAGGTGACCAAATGCAAAAATATGTCTCAAAACTAGAAATTAGCAATTGACTTTGACAATACCTATAAGAACAAAAAGATGAATTGATATTATATATGAACATGAAAAAGGATAAAAATAATTATTATGATGAAAAATTTGGGTGAATAAATGAAATATTTAAATAATATTTATGAGGGATACAAAACATCAAGAAACTTGAAAACTTGATTAATATGAAAAGTTTGAAAATTGACTCACAAAAGATTGATTTTTGGGATAAAAACTTGAGAGGATTTTTAGCAAAAAATTTTTTAACAAGATTACTTAAATTTTGTATATGAATTTTTTGGGAAAATTATTGAGGACTATTGGGAACAATAAAAGACTTATTAAATTGATCACTTGACTTACCTCCAATAAGATTCCCCCCAGTCATAAGCTTGCTTAATCCAGTTAATTTTATAGTTTTAACTCATTTATATAAATGGTATCTTTGTTTACTTATAATAACCTTAGAGCTTGATGCATATTGAAGCTAGATAGAATCCTCCCCAAGTGATTCTTTGGTGTTACTATAACTAGCAATCATTTAAGCATATTTATGCACATGAACCAAGCATTGTCCATTGGGATATGGAGTTAGTGTAAATTTTTGAAAAAGTTTACTATCCATGTCATTAAAACACCTATAATTACATGCATGTGCATAACTGGGTGTATTATCATGAAATTTAATATTTCAACACATCAAAATCATGAAATATCAATCCTTGAAAAGTAGTGAAAAAACCTAAGCTAGCCATGGAGAATATGTCATGCAAATCATTTTTCACTTCTATAATGAAGGATGAATAAATATTTATTAACAATAGGTAATCAACATAAATAAATAGAATCAAAAGTGAGTCATCCTACCATAAAATGCAAACATTTGTATTAGAATTACATCTAGTGAAACCAAATGTGAGAATTTCAAATTGACCAAAAGAGAGACTTTTGGTATTATCTCTTATTTTTGTATGGTAAAGGGTAATTACTTTTTGTGTCTTATTTAATTCTCATGGTTAGTAAATTTTTATGTTTTGTACTTGACTTACCCACGTCACATATATGCATCTAATCAAGTGGGATAGGTTGTGCATGTGGTATAATAAAATGATCCTCACACTATGATTATCTAATTTTGTAATATTTGAAAGGGGTATCATCTACTATAATTATATAATCATGAATATCATATATAAATTTCATGCATCTATGACATGTATAAGGTATAACCTTCATCACATGAATCCAAGATAACCTCAAATGTAAGTTATAGTGTAAATGATTGGGGATGATGAAATATAAGAGCCATTATATTGGGACATACTAGTAAATATAATGTGATAGTTTCAAATATTTAATGAGGAATATTATAAAATACCTTAATATTATGCCATGATATTTTAATATTGTTCTTATTGATACCTAGTTATTGTAATAAAGTAGATCCAAAAATATTCAACCCTAGACCATTTTCAATGAACACACACTTGAATATCATTTTGTGAAACTAAAATTGAATGAATAATAGAAGATATTGATTCATGATATGATTACAAGGTAACTCTTCCTATCTAAGATGATGAAATTTTTAATATCCTTGAATTTATTCATGATAGATGAAAATGATGATGGTTACATATCACTAGGAAGAGTTGTATCATATCAAATTTCATATAACATATTTATGTAGATATTTGATATCTTTAGTAACTCCATAATATAAATTTTATCAGGGGTATTCCATATTTGAGTAATGATATCATACCCTTGAGATTGATTGGCTTTCATTGAGGGAGGCTAATTGAGGAGGAACATGTTGACCATCTTCATTATGTTATGATGAATAATGGAGCATCCCTTATTTAGTGTTTAAAAATTTAATAACATTATATAATATAATACATGTAATAATATTATGATTGGGACAATAAATAAGACAACCTTGAGGTCTAGATATAGGAGAAATAAAATGATTAATACATGCCCTTTGGCACCTAGTGGTCACAGGAAGTAACCTAGATTGAATATTTTGATAATATGAATTGAGAAAGGATTTATATTATACATTATTAAATAATAAATACTAATTATTTGTACTCATGATTTTATTTTGACACTTTGAAGTCTCAAATTCCATTAAAGGGTGTAACTAGGTAGGGTGTGTTTAATTTAGAGGATCACACACACATACACACACCCTACTAATAATGAGTGAATAAGGCATACAGGGTCACTGACTACAAATTATTCCATCATCCTAAATCTACACTATCCCATCTTTAAGTTACCTTGAGATTTAATTCTCGAGGATAACCTCTTACTGGTGCAATTAGGATATTTAAGATTGACCAAAAAAGGGATATTTGGTATTATCTCCTCTTGTTGTATGGTATAGGGTAATTTTTTTTTTATTATTTAATTCTCATGGTTGGTATATTTTTATGTTCTATACTTGACTTACCCACCTCATATGTATGCATCTAATCAAGTGGGATAAGTTGTGCATGTGGTATAACAGAATAATCCTCACATTGTGATTATGCCATTTTATTATATATGAAAGGGTTATCATATACTATAATTGTATAATCATGTATATCATATATAAATTTCATTCATTTATGGAATGTATAAGGTAGAACTTCCATCACATGAATCCAAGATAACCCCAATCATAAGTTTTAGTGTAAATGGTTGGGCATGATGAAATATAAAAGACATTATCTTGGGACATACTAGTAGACATAATGTGACAATTTTACTTATTTAATGAGGAATATTATAAAATGCCTTGATATTATGCCATGATATTTTAATATTGTTCTTATTGATACCTAGTTTTTGTAAGAAATCAAACCATAATTTTTTTAATATTGAACCATTTTTAATCAACACATACTTGACTATCATTTTTTCCACCTAAAATTAAATAAACAATGGAATATATTGATCTATGATATTCTTACAAGGTAAGTCTTCCTTATCTAAGGTGATGGAATTTTTTATATCCTTGAATGTATTCGTGATAGAAGAAAATTGTGATGGTTATGTATCACTAGGAAGAGTTGTATCACAAAAAAAATCATATAACATATCTACACATATATTTGATATCTTTAGTAACTGGACAATATAAATTATATTAGGGGTATTCCATAGTTGAGTTATGATATCCTACCATTGAGATTGACTAGCTTTCCTTGAGGGAAGGTAGAGGGGATTGAGGAGGAACATGTTGACCACCTTCATTATGTTATGGTGAATGATGGACTAGCCCTTGTCCAGTGTTGAGAACTTCAATAACATAATTTAATATAGTTTATGGAATAATACTAGGAGTGGAACAATAAATCATAAAAAATTGAGGTCTAGAGGTAGGATAAATAAAATGCTTCATGCACACCCTTTGGCACTTGGTGGTGATAGGTAGTAACTCAGATAAGATATTTTGATAATATGAATTGAGGAAGGATTTATATTTTACATTATTCAATTTATCCATTTTATATAATAAAAATTAATTCATTATACTTGTGATTTGATTTTAACACTTTGAAGTATCAAATGCCATTAATGGGTGTAACTAGGTAAGGTGTGTTTGATTTTTAGGCTCCTATATATACTAATCCTAGTCAAAATTAGAGAATAAGGACCAAAGGGGAACTGACTAAAAAGGATTCCATCATCCTAAATATATGTTTGTTGGCCTCTAAGGTACATTAAGAGAAAATTCTTGAGGCTAACCTCTTACTACTGCACTATAGAACTAAATGGCTGAAAGTAAAAGAATATGTCTTTATGATATACCATGAGGTACATGGAAACTAAAGTTCAGATATAATTATTTGTAGTGGATTTAGTAATGGATCAATACCCCTTGCAACATAACTCATGAAAAATTGATGACCACTTTGGCTAGAATAATAGCTCCTATGATTTTTACAACTGTTAGCACATAATTATAGAAAGAAAGAAAAATAAACTGAAATCCAATAGAACAAAAAATTGTGCATGGAAATTAGGTATTCAATCTGAAGCCTTGAATTAAAAAAGTAAATTATCGAACAACACTCAATCAAAACCATAAATTGATAATAAAACTACTTTTTAATATATGGGAATCAAGAACTCAACGAAAACCCTAGAATAAAAATAAAAAATCAAGGTTTAAATAACAAATAGGTTCACCAATATGTTTTACGTTATTATTCATTAAATACTATTTAGTATGTATACTTTTTTTAAAATATTATGTATATTTTTATACATGACATTTAAGTATAAATATAAATGTAAATAATAATTTAATAAAATTGATTGACAAATTACATATGCTTAATATACTAAGTATAACCACGAGTAAGATACTTAGCATTTTATAGTTTTTTACTAACTGTATCAGGTGTCTAAAAATGATAGAGTGTAAGAAAATAATGTGATAACTCATATTTTGAAACATATTTTACAACTATGCCTAGACAAGTTTGCGATCCTTAGATAACAATGTAGTGTGGGACTACCCATTGACTATGGACTTGTTTACTTTTACTATGAATAAACTATGATGGCTCTATTACATGTGTTTATGCCTACTAAGAGGGATGAGATATTTTATTATGTTAGTATCATGAAGAAATATTTGTTTTCTTTCTCCTTTATTTTGAAACCTTAGTTGTACTTGTCAGATCTATAAATAAGTAGAAAATAAGGTGGAGTGTCATGGGTTGATTTAACCCATATAAATCTTATTTATAATTGAGAACTACCTACATATCCAGATAATATAAGGAGAGAATAAAGCCAAAATATTCATCACACCTAGTGTGATTGTGCAATTATGCTCGAATAAATGCATGTAACTAGAAATTTAGCTTTTATACTTGATAATGTTAGCTCTTGGATTGATTTGAAATGCTTCAGACTTGATTTGTGACTTATGATAGTGATTGATAAATTTTTTGATAAGAATAAGAAAATTTTATTGAATGCATAATAGTGTAATATATAAATGCCAGATTGATAATAATTCCCTTTAAAATGAGGTTTTCATTTGCTTATACAGTAATCCTTTTGAATAATTTACTTCAACTAACTTTAAAAATGTGTGAGATGGCCAAAATTAATATTTCATATTTTAAAAGCTAGACATTAGATGTTGTGGGGACAAGACCATCCTAGGTGGATAGGTCCATTGTAATATACCTATCTTCCTAACATAAACATGGAAAATATTATGTAGTATTGATGAAAAATAGAGGTGTCAATCCCCCATATAGATAAATGACTAGAGGAATGGAGAATAAGAGACATATACTTGAGAGTAAGTCAAGTTGTTTAAGATATGTCAAGAATTAACATTATCAAGAGCCAGTGAATAAATTATTATCCTTAATATGTTCAAGAATAATAATCTATGTGAAATTTTTTTGTTTACACACTACCATGGCAATGTATATTTTTCTCGTGCCTATATGAGATTGATTTTTATACTTTACATATTTATCAATGGGATCACTTTAGCATTTATTATGTATTTGACATCCAATTTTTTGTAATGAACCATATATTTGACTAATTTATTTATACATAACACTAAGTATATCTTTATTTACCTTATATTCATCTCCCCTATTTATCATATTATGAATAACTAAATGTAAATTAATTGTAAATTTGTTATTGATAATTGTCATGTTTATAATGATAATAAGTGTAAAAGAATGGAACAATGGTATTGATTTGTAAATATACTAACATAGATTATTATTTTTGTGGTATTTTACTTGTTTATGTTTATTTAATCTCATGATTACAATCATGATTAAGGAGATAATTCTCAAAACCTTAGTTTACATGTGTTTCCAAGCATTACAACTCATATAGTTTTTTAGGGGGATCTACAACACTAGCCAAGATACATGTATAGCCTATAATCTGAAGCATTACTATAAATTTTGGGACTATTATTTAACTGTCACTATATAATTTTTTTTTAAAAAAACATGATTATAATCAATACTATTGGCAATTCATCATAATGGAGGCTTGATAAAAACTATTGTTAGGCTAGACAATCAGCAGAGGAGTGGGGATTCAAATTTTTAAAACTGTTATTGGGTGGGATGACCATAGAGAGGACTAGAATGATAGATAACCTGATGATAATTAAGGATATATGAAATGCCACAACATTCTTGATATATTAGAGGTGGAGAAGAGTAGAAAATTTTCAAGCGAAAACAACCAATCAAGGGATCCATTAGTGTCGGGGGTAGGGACAAGTGAGACAATAGATATTGGGTTTATAGGTTAGTAGGATAGTCTCAATCTATTCCTCTAAATAATGATTATTTGGTTATCAGTACTACTTTGTATAATGAGGGGACATGTATTAACATTTTAGGTAAGAGTATGGATTGATTAAGTCTAGAAATAATTTATGTTGATTGGTAAAGTTATGAGAATCAAACTTTATATTGATGTATTAAGAGAGTGGGATAAAATAAAATGGAAACCAAGGGTAAACTAAAAATTCCATCCATGACCTATATTTTTTTCCTTATTACCCTTAAAAATTGAGAGGATTATTTTAATATCATGGAGGTAGGACCCTGGTTTCTAAGGAAGGCCAAGTTTGTTCCCAATAAGTGGAAACTACAATTTTTTCCACCAAAGGAATCCTTAAAAGTGGCCCCTTGTGGATAATATTACCGAGTATCCCCATTGATGTTTTGGAACATGAAATCATACCATGTATAACTAGATATATTTTCCATATCATAGCAATTGACATGGTAATTAAGTTGATGAAAATATTATTTTTGATAGATTTTGGATCAATTCCCCTTATGATAAAATTATCTCGACATCAATAAATATGAAATGTAAGTATCGATAATGGTTTTTATTATAGCTCAAAATTGCACCCTATGAGAGTGTGATTCAATCCCTCTCAACTTGAGCTATGTAATGGTATTGACTCTAGGTTTTCGATGACCTTTAAGTGAGTCAAACATCTAGATTTATGGGCTAGTTTCCTTGGTTTATCTATTAAAGCTCATCACCTAAACTGCTTACTCATTTAGATGAAAAAGTAGAGAGAGAAAATAAAGTAAATCTATCCTAAAAATGTGATGCACCAATTATAACCTGACTACTACCAACTAATTCCAATGACACTTCAAGCAAAAGCCTAACTTGCATATGACACTACTCCAAAACTGTGATTGCATTAGTATTTCTCATGGAGGTTTGTGAAGCTAACTTAAGCTAGGAAGACTAAACTCAAGGTCATGAATTCACACTTATGGAAATACAACTCACTAAAACTCATGAAATAATTCATTAAAACACTTAGAGAGACCTACAATAGAATTTCAAAGCTGGGTATGAATGTAAACAAAGACAACATGCTAAGGAAGAGAATATATCACTTAAAAAGATCAACTAGTTAATAAACAAATTTTAAAAACTCATGGAGAAGGTAAACTAGATCATTATTTATTGCTCAAAGGATGAAAATGAGTAGGTATTTGACATACTCAAGTGGATGATACATTTCAAATCCAAAGTGGCTCAATATATAGAGAATGTGAGAGAAAAGAGAAGAAAGTTATATGAGAGATAAGGTAGACAAGTGTTATACAAGTTACAATAAAAAGAGGAGTTATGGAACAACTTCAATAGGTCCTTAATGACATATGTAGATCTTATTTAAATTCTATGAACCTCCAAGTGGTGTGGGAGTTGAAATTGTTTCTTGACACCTTGAATAACTTCTTGAAACTTCTCTCCTTCTTGACATATTGAAGGATAAGTTGCCTTATTGATGGCCAGATTAGTTTATATGACCTCTTTTCTTTATTCTTGACATTTCTCATTTGATCCAAATAGGTACTCTTTGACACATCATCCCTTTTTCTTTCAATGTGCCTAGAGGAATCTTCATCTCCTTAGGCCTATTTTACACATAATTTTCAAAATTTGATTTAAATTAATGTATATCACCCAAAATTCATGTATTTCCTATTCATACCATATTGGACCCACAACAATCGATTTTGAGGCCTCAAACTAGACCTAACCATTCTTTCTCTACCAAAATCCCCAAATAGGTCTTCTTGCTTGTAACCCTAAAATGACACAAAACTCCTTGTGTGGAATAAATTATAGAATATGGTGAGAATATGAAATCATATTTAAGTACCTAGTATGGTATTACAACTCCATGCTCAATTTCAAGCTCTAAGAATAAGTGGAGATATGCTTTTCTTCCCTTTTTCTCTCGCTTAACTAGGCCTCAATTAGGCATCCCTACCAAGAGAGTGAAAATGGTTATATATCTTTCCCATATGTTATAAAAATAAAAAAAGTGTGTTATTCACTTATGAAACATGTTACCTTACCTCTACATGAAATTTGAAGTTCTGACTCATTATACAGACTTGTAAAATAACAAAAATAAATGTTTTAATCCCTCATCTATATAGTTTCATATAGTACCATACCATCCAATAGTATAGTATGATGCTTAAGGGAGTTATGAAGATTTTATGGGTCATTTAATTTCCATATCATCCATCTAGAAACATAGAGTTGCATTTCTCTCCTTGGGTCCTTGTGGCTTTCCTTGGCAACTTGAAAGTGACTTGGGTTCATAAGGATGGTTCATAAAGCTAGATGTATTAGTCCATAAACAAATTTATAAAAAAACAAATTATGGTATTAAACTTTTCATAGGAGAAAAAGGTACCATCCATCATGTTTTACCATACCAAGCAATGTAAGATAGCTTGTCGACTAGAAACAAGCATTCTACGAGGTCTAAGTACAATTTAGAGTATGTAGGTGCTTGTCTATGTTTTATTTGACATGTAAAGACATTAATGGGGTATTTTATGTCCTTTTTAACATCTTAAATTAGTTCACTAATCCTTATATCTCTACCATACTCTCTACATCTTCATGGTTTAGACTTAGGGTTTCTATGCCTAGGTAAATTTCATACCCTAACTGCCTATTTTATCATATTTCATCTTTATCAAAAATATAAAACTTCATGAAGTGTTTTTATAGGAATTTTAACATCCTTTTAGGTCTCCAAGTCTCATTTTAAATTTATCTCATCACCTCTTAGGACTGACTACATTGTGTAAGCCTAAATATGCACTTAGGATTGTAGGCAGAGTATGAACAAAGTATGATAGGTTGTTTTCTAAGTTGAGGGTTTGATGGAGTGATGTTATCAACATAAAATTAAAATTATATAAAATTAATCCATATATATTTACATACTTAACCCTTTCAACAAATATAGACTTCTTAAGAGCTAACAAACCTGTGTTTTACCTTAACTAAGTAGGTAGAGTCTACAACATTTTTCTATAATCCTAAAGGTAAATTATGGTTTAATTGCTTCAATGAAACACCCTTAACTCTCTTAGATCCTATAAAGTCTCTAAAAGGCTTGAAATAACCCATGTCAACCTTTAACCCTATAGATCTCTATTGAAGGATTGAGTGTGTATCAAGGACTGTGTGACCTCTATTAGTTCTTTACTCTACTCCCTAATTAAAAACCTTTTTCTCTCAATTCCTTGAGAAATCCAAACTCTTTTTTAACCTTAAAAAACCATACAAAACACTCTTAGTTTTTGGAAAGAACTTGAGTCACTTGAGAAGTCCTGTGAGTTTATAACTGCATATATGTGTGCATTTGGAATTGACATGTAGTCCTAGTGTTCTAAGAGTATTTCATACAAAATTTAAACTTAAAACTCATTTAATTGATCAACTGATCATCTTCTCAAAAACTTGGAACTTTGTATGTTAATGTCACTCATTGTTCAAGTCAGAGTTTTAATAGGCTGTAGGTGTTAATTTGAAGATATGAGTTTGTGTAGGACCTCCTAGGTCTTTCGTACCAGTACTTATGCATATTCATATGAAAATATTATCATTAATGATGGATTAGAAACTATTAAAATTTATTAATTCCAAACTCCATCAACCTCACTATGAAATCACACTTCCTCAACTGATTATAGGTTGTGTTAGGAGAAGTTGACTACGTTTTGGGATTCTTAGCCTTCTTAGGTCTCTAAGACCAATTCCAAAACCTATTTACTAAAATTTCCAATGGATTTTATCTATTTTTATTGATGTTTCAATACCCTTTAATATTACAAAACATCACAAACATCTATATTCATGGCAAAGTTTCAAATGGGATGGTTTTAGGGGATTAACTAGGTAGTTTGACTGTGAATGACTATCTACCTATTTGAGCATGTAGTTAGGGATTTAATGATCTCAGGATGAACCCTTAAAAATATTCATAGCCCAGTCATGTTTATAGGTCTATTTTCACTATATTTTAATGTCACAAACATCACTTTTCAAAGTGACTCCTCACAATTGACTGTAGGTGTATGTTGAAGGGTTTGAGTGCAATTTTGACTAAGTATAAGGCATTGAAATGGAATTTTAATGAATACACCATAATAACTAAAATGTTAAATATATTTATAGTTATTTATTTCTACATTCCCAACCTCATTATCATCCTCAAAGCACATTCAATTTCTATACTCTACATCTTTAGACATACAGTCTTGTGGGATGCATTTTAGGCATGTTAGCTTATCATCACAGTCTTCATCCTTCAATGTATTCAAATGATTGATAATATCCATTAGTTATATTTAATTATTTTTAGACCATCACTATGTTCTCATGCTTGTGACATCCAACTTGAGTGTTAACACCATGGATTTTTATTGAGTTATAGACCTACAGACTGTATAGGGTGAGGACTCTCTACAATTTTGTGTGTTTGGAGTCTTGAGAAGTGAAAAATGGTTGTTATGACTAAAATAGAATTATCACCATTTTTTCAACATATTAAAATTATTACAAAACTCTAAACTCCTTGAAAACACATTCAAACTCATCAAAACACCTTATTATGTAAAACACAGTCTAAGATGATAAATAATATGTCCATAATTATGACTTGTATAGAATAATGAGTTGATTAGAAGACCATGAATGGATTAGTAACAAAATATAGGGCCATGTATAATCAATTAGATGTACTAGGCCACTTTGAAAGCCAATGCAACATAAAAAAAGTTATCAATTACTTGTAAATGACTCAAGAACTACTTTTCATGCCAAAAGGACATCCACACATGCAACCATGGATTATGAATGTGTGTGAGTCATATAAATACATATTAAAACTCAAATAAACTATTTTTAGGTAGCCATGAATTCAAATTTTAAATTAGAGTTGATCCAAACTTAGCCTATGGGGTTTTAAGCCTTCAAAAACAAGTCTATGTTCTTAGCAATTGTTCATACATATAAGGGCACAAATATAAGGATAAATTAAAAAAATTGAATATAATAGGATCCCAAAATTTATAAAAAATATCAACCACTGAATCTATATGTACGCCCTGTACCATCTACTTGAAGTTTGCCTTCACTAGTTTGTGAATTAGATGATATAAATGAGATGTAGTTTTATGAATATGTGGAGATCCAATTTTTTTCCTAAGATTTTTCCTACATATATAATTATAGAGAAAATTTTGAAGTTATTTTCACTTACACATGACTTCAAAAGTCCATACAACTTCTTCAACTCCTTAAACTAGATTTGAAATCCAATATTTTGGCAATATTCTAATTCTTCTGATATGTGTGATAGTTAATTATCTAATTCAATATCATTGTAATGTTTATGGTATTTAATTTATATTTGGGAAAACTTTGTCACACATAAATTTATTCAAAAATCACATTTGTATGCATTTTTAACACCTTCAAGCTAGCAAATGAACTTCATACATTCCAAAACTTCATGAAACATTGTGAAAAATGTGTTTGACACATGAAATTACTTTAATAAACCCCTAATAACCTATGTCATAACTTGACCATGACTTATTTCCTCATGAAAAGCCTAAAACACTATACGACCACAACATGATCTTACCTTAAATTTTGCAAACTAACCTTTAACCATGATAACAAGGTTAAATGAAGACTCTAGGGACATTATAGGGTATGCAAATACCTCATTACAAAACCATGACAAGTTTAAATTTGTAGGGGGTGGTCAAATTTGACTTGTGGTCAAATTTGGTCAACAATTTCAAAAATAAAAAAAATTGTTCTAAGTGCAACATGGTGGGCCATGAAATCAATTTTTTTTGGAATTTAATAAATAAAATTAGGTTTAGAGAAGAAAATAGGAAGTGGTAGAGCATCATAGAAATATTAAAGATGCCATAAACACATAAAAATAGTGAGGAGCTAAATTTGACAGATGTAGAAATTACCAACAATGTTTAGCATGGAAATGAAAATATTGAATGAATTGAAAATTCAAGGGAAGAATCATTGGAATAAGTCAATGAAGGTCAAAATGAGGGATATTTGAAGGTTATTTCACTAGCTATTCGAACAAGGTGAATAATATAGAAAGAAATCTGATCCAATATAGGCTTGTTACAATAAGCCTATAGGTAGAGGTAAGAATATAAAGACCCAACATGGAAGAAGTAGGTTTGGAAACATGAAAGGACTATAGGAGAGGAAAATAGGGGAAAGGAGAGGTTAAATAAAATAAGGGAAAATTATTTTAGTAGGAAATATTCCTATGCATGCCTGTGAGCTAACAAGTAAAATATCCATGTTTAGAACAAAAATTCAGTTGTAGAAACACTATAAATTCAAGAATAAAGTTGATGTAGGGATGGATAAAAAAATAAGAAAAACTAATCTAAGATAAGTTTCAATTAAATAAACTTCCAAATAATTGGAAAATGGAACCAATAAAATTTTATAGGTAAGTAGGATCTATTCAAGATTCAAAAAATGATCATTATCCTTAAACAAAGAATAAAAATAAGCCTCAATAAGTACATGAATACTAAGTAGTTCAATAAGAACCTAGTTGGAAGACCAACAGGGAGGAAGAGTAAGATGCAGTCTCATTTATCTTCTAAGTTTTAGCTAATAGATGGAGGTTGTTTTACTAACTTTAGTTGACAATCTATTTTATTTAAGTTGGACTATGGTTGAGTAACTTAGTTTGAATCTTGGTTTTTTTTATTCTATTATGATATATCTTAAAATAATTTTTATAGGCTATGGGTCACTATCAACACCATTTATTTATAATAATAAAAAAATAATAATCAAATGCTGATATACATTTTCCTTATGTATTCAATTATAATGTATATTTTCTCAGGGGTAAATGAATGTTTTAGGTGTGGTATATTTAATAATCCTTGTGTATGATAACATTTGATTCATTTTAAGTATTATATATGTTATAAAATTTAACATATCTT
>JARHVA010010089.1:182500-221887 GCA_037957365.1 Torreya grandis
AAAATTTATAATGACTTTTGACTAGTCTTATATTTAACATTTCTTAAGTATTGTTATAGTTGTTCACTCCAAAATCCTCTTTCAAATACACTCATGAGATTGAATGTTTAGAGAAAAAATCATAGGATAATGCATGAGAAAAAATGTCCCCTCATTAATTTTAGGATTGATGCTGGCTCAATTCAAGGACCAAGAAAATTAACCAGATTTACTTTAATAACATGAACTGTTACCACTAGAGGTCCAATGTCTGTTTGATAGTGATTAAGAATCTTGTTAGTTTATTTAAATTTGGTTCATGATTTTTATGGAGTTTGTGTTTAATAATTTTAAAAATAGGGGAAAATGTTTCAATTCTAAAATAATCATAAAAGAGAGGGGAGATGAGGGTAGAAAAGGATATTTCTACTCAAGAGAATGGAAATGATTGAGAGGTAAAGTATGCCAATTCATAGTTACATCAATGTGTGCCTTGTTCAAAAATTACACAAACTTTTAACCACTTAGTGGGAAATATTATAAGGGTCACCAATATGAATATTCAACTTGTAGTGTCTTCACTAAAGGTAAACACCTAAAAGATTTGTAGTGACAACACACAAATATTTTGAAACGCTTTATAACTAAAATCACATAAAGCATATAGTGTTCAAAAGTAAAATGAAAATAACTTGTAACAAACTAGATTATAAAAAAGTCAATCTATTCATATTTGTAAACCAAGCATAAAATCACTCCTCTTACACAAACCTATACTCAAAACTAGAAATTATGGACAACATTATTGAGGCAGAAGACAAAGTCAAAGAAGTAGATATCATATTATAATTTTTATAGAGTTTCATTACCGAAAAATGTGGACCCATAAATAATGGAAATTCAACCCTATTAAATATAAAATTGAGGGAGACAATTTTCCTTGTCTTTTAGATAAACTCCCACTAATGAGTTGGTTAAAAACATAAATGATGATTGGGAATGTAGTTGATATTCCTTGAGTATATGATAGATTTCATAACTTTCACATATTATTTGCATTTGAGACTAATCCTCTTTGTATTTCAGATATACTTCCATTTATGGCATTATTTTCTCTCATATGTTCATGGCATGATCTCAACATGCTTGTCATAGGTATTAATAATGCCACTAGTTACTTTTTAATTAGGTTCACTAGTTTTACATTGACATCCAATGTATTTGATTAATGCCATTATCAATTTTATTGAGGACCACCATTTTTATTATCTTAATAAATCTACAAATATATTTTATTGCTTAGTTTGATCACAAAATCAGTCTTTGATTATGATGATTTCCTAATAGTTGGGAAATTATCAATTTTAAGTCTTAGGCTCCCTTAAGTGACTAGGCATGTAAAATGTCCATCAATATTCTATTTTTTGTTAGGTTGTGGAGCTAAAAGCTTCACTGATGCAGACATGGAGGAGGTTGCAGGATGAGTTGCTGAGTGTCAGAAGTCTTTGGCGTTGGTCTGGCCAACCGACATCGGCAGGTAGGAGACAGGATGCAACCGACGTTGGTCATGGATCGGCCGGCGTCGGCAACCCCCAGGCAGACAGGGACCGACGTCGGTCACCTGTGTGGTTTGACTGCGAGCTTATTACGGGCAGTTAGCTAATGAACCAAGTGTTTGCATGTTTAGATCTATTTTTAGACTGAGAGTTGCGGATCTAATTATTGTAATTAGATGTCTAATCATTGTTTGGATGAGATCTATATAATAGACTCATGGTTGTATTGGAAAAGTGTTCTAGTTTGAGTTGAGCAAAGTTTGTTCCTTCTGTGTGTGAGGTGAGCAAGGGTGTTCCTCCTAGTTCCACAGTACCAGGTGGGTGCTGGTTTTGGAGAGTCAGTAGGATTCTTCAGGTGTGTAGGATCTTGGTCACAGTTGCATGGCCTATATAGGAGATCTACATGGTAAGTAAGATCATTGATCTGCAGGTGTATGTGTGTGCAAGGTCAAGGTTCACAGGTGAGCAGAATTGGGTTTGATTTGCAGGTGTGCAGGATCATATAGACAGCAACACAACAGGGAGCAGTATCAGGCAGGATCTACTTGGAGTACAGGTGTGTACTCGGATAGAGCAAAGAGGAAGGCAAGGGAGTTCCTTCCATAAGTATGGTCTGTTGAATTGCAGGTTGTTGCAGGTTCATGGGAGATCTACTTGAAGTACCTTGAGTACTTGTGGAGTACGTGGAGTACTTGTGGAGTGCATGGAGCACTTGTGGTGTGCGTGGAGCACGGGAGGTGAACACCAACTCTGTATTTGAGTTGGGTGTTGGGACCTGAGAGGGAGAGCTTTGGGGAGAAGAATTACTGTTCACTTGAGGTGTGGGAAACCTCTGTAAGGTGGTGGAGAAGAAGTGGCATCTTCTTTATTGTATTATTTTCTGTATAAAGTGTTAATACAATTTGTGTATTGTCTCTCATATCATGTGTTATTCTGAATTCTAGTTACTTGGTGAATCTGGTTAATTTCTGCATATTAAGTTGCTTCGTTTGGTAATCAATTGTGTGCTTCCGGGTTATTTCCCAACACGTGGTATCAGAGCAAAGGTTGCAGGAAGCAGGTTTTGTGTTTGGTTATAGGTCACTCTCAGGGGTTTCTGATCGAGTGGGAGTAGAGCAACAGCAGATCAAAGTAAGCTAAGAATGGAAGAGTTGAAAAGCACAGATGGTCACTCACGGTCCTATGGAAAGAAAGAGCAGGTAAAAGAATATTGTTGGTTGGTAGCAGATCAGCATGAAGAAACTGAAGAAGCAGATGTAGCAGGTGTTGTTGCATAGGTTGCTCTAGGAGGTTTCTTGGATAAAGTTGAATCTTGGATAAAATATTCGGTTGCCTCTTTCCATGCAGCCCCAGGTAGAGGAGCTGGTAAGCCTTGCCAAAGAATTGGCAAAGGGGAAGTGAAGCTGAAATTGCAAGCGGCCAACACACAGGTGTTGATGAAGGTCATGTAGGTCCCAGGTTTGGAGATATGGCTAATTTCTTCAGAAAGATTGGGTGATGAGAGATGCACAAGAACTCTCACAGCGGATGCACTTGAATTAGCTGGTGGTAAGAAAATAGGTACCCTTTATCTACTTGTTTATATTACTGATTCTTCTTCTATTGCAGAGACGTGGCTTCGTAGGATTGGTCACATGAGCAGGAAGGAGATGCATGTTCTTAAGCAGAAAATAGATATATTTGACAGGCTTAAGAACTGGAAAGCCTTGGTGTTCTTGGAGGAGATGGCGGACAGAACCCAGTGGATGTGGCTGGATACTTCTGAGCAGGGCAGTTTGGACATGGCTATTGATTCAAAGGAGCTCATGGGTAAAAAGTCATCACTCACAGGTGAACACAGATACCGATGTCAGTTAGGAGGAACCGGTGTCAAACAAGCAGGTGCCAATGTCGGTCATGTGCAGACCGAAGCCAGCGATGTCAGGCAGGTTAAGACCGATGTTGGTCATGGGACCGACGTCGGTAGTAGGTTAGACCGATGTCAGTCAGGAGGACTGATGTCGGCAGCAGGGACACTAATGTTGACAGTGTCGGTAGTCAGGGACAAACGCATGGGAATCGACGTCAGTCGGATGCAGACTGTGGGGTGACCGAGGTCGGTCACTGTAATGGATTTTGGGTGGATAACACGCTGTCAAGGAGTCTCAAACACCCATACGGAGGACTGAAGACGTAAGTAGGCCCTCAAATTCGTTGTTCCTCTTCTTTATACATGTTGTTGATTTATAGAGCAGGAAGGATCCAGGAAACAGGTGTGAGCTTGGCATGGATGAGGATGTGATTCCTTGGAGGAGAACCAAATAGGTGTGTTTTGGTAGGGTTGCCAGCATGTATGAAAGCACAGAGACCAATGGATTCCTTAGTAGAAGAATAGAGAGAACGGATACATGAGACATAAGACCAGGTATATGGTCTTGAGGAGCTGCAGGATAGTGGTACAGGTTTTGACAGGTGGAGGACGAAGCATGGCTTCAGTCAATGTCAGGTAACTACTATGGTTTGCCTTATAGGTGGATGATGAGTCATGACATCATTCTGTTGCTGTATGTGGATGGTATGTTTTGCTAGCAGGATTGTACATATAGGGTTTTGCTGAGCTAAGGGTAAGATTAGTTTAGTGGCATGTCATGAGGAGTTTGGAGCAGCAAAATTCTTTGACATGGGAGACATGGAGATCACAGGTTGATTTTGTCTCGAGTGGAAGCTGATGTGAATCAAGTGTTGGTGAGGTTCAGGATGCAGAGCCGGAGCACACTAAGGGCTGGATAGGTACAGTGTCTGAAATCACATGAGGTCTGGTATAGACCTGAGTATTCCCATGCAGTTGGAGCTGTCAGAGAGTTAGGAGCCAATTCGGGGAAGTGGGTTCTCAGGTACTTGAGAGGGACCGGCAGCAGGGATTCATGCTATGCAGGGTCAGGACTTCACTACATGTATTTGTAGGTTCGGATGTGGCAGGGTACTCAGATGACAGGTGGTACATCACGGGTTGTGTGGTGGGTTGTCTTCAGGATTGATCTTGAAGAGGGATACAAACCAGGAAACAGATTAGATGGGGTACAGGTATAGGTACAGTGCAGCTATTTATCTCCAAGTGGGAGATTGTTAGGTTGTGGAGCTAAAAGCTTCACTGATGCAGACATGGAGGAGGTTGCAGGATGAGTTGCTGAGTGTCAGAAGTCTTTGGCATTGGTCTGGCCAACCGACGTCGACAGGTAGGAGACAGGATGCAACCGACGTCGGTCATGGATCGGCCGGCGTCGGTGACCCCCAGGCAGATAGGGACCGACATCGATCGCCTGTGTGGTTTGACTGCGAGCTTATTATGGGTAGTTAGCTAACGAACCAAGTGTTTACATGTTTAGATCTATTTTTAGACTGAGAGTTGCAGATCTAATTATTGTAATTAGATGTCTAATCATTGTTTGGATGAGATCTATATAATAGACTCATGGTTGTATTGGAAAAGTGTTCTAGTTTGAGTTGAGCAAAGTTTGTTCCTTCTGTGTGTGAGGTGAGCAAGGGTGTTCCTCCTAGTTCCACAGTACCAAGTGGGTGCTGGTTTTGGAGAGTCAGCAGGATTCTTCAGGTGTGTAGGATCTTGGTCACAGTTGCATGGCCTATATAGGAGATCTACATGGTAAGTAAGATCGTTGATCTGTAGGTGTATGTGAGTGAAAGGTCAAGGTTCATAGGTGAGCAGAACTGGGTTTGATTTGTAGGTGTGCAGGATCATATAGACAACAACACAACAGGGAGCAGTATCAGGCAGGATCTACTTGGAGTACAGGTGTGTACTCGGATAGAGCAAAGAGGAAGGCAAGGGAGTTCCTTCCATAAGTATGGTCTGTTGAATTGCAGGTTGTTGTAGGTTCATGGGAGATCTACTTGAAGTACCTTGAGTACTTGTGGAGTACTTGTGGAGTGCGTGGAGCACTTGTGGTGTGCGTGGAGCACGGGAGGTGAACACCAACTCTGTATTTGAGTTGGGTGTTGGGACCTGAGAGGGAGAGCTTTGGGGAGAAGAATTACTGTTCACTTGAGGTGTGGGAAACCTCTGTAAGGTGGTGGAGAAGAAGTGGCATCTTCTTTATTTTATTCTTTTCTATATAAAGTGTTAATACAATTTGTGTATTGTCTCTCATATCATGTGTTATTCTGAATTCTAGTTACTTGGTGAATCTGGTTAATTTCCGCATATTAAGTTGCTTGGTTTGGTAATCAATTGTGTGCTTCCGGGTTATTTCCCAACATTTTTATCTCCCATTGGTCTTTGATATTTTCTACCTATCCCTATGTAGGGTTACCTAGGATTTCATTTCCATATTTGTTTCACCAATTGGAAAATATTTGTGTTCTCGGGTACCTACTTAGCTAGGTTTCACCCCTAATCTCTTTATTTATTGGCCATCACTTTTGTGTTCTCAGTCTCTCATATTATCCACTTGGAATTTTTATCAATTCATGTATTCCTTACCCCTTTTCCATGTGGACTAATTATCAAACCTCCTCTTTATTATTCATATATTTGCTAAGGCTATGCTCCTATGATGTTGGCACATCATGACATCATGGATTTTTGGATTGCATAAACCTTTACATCTATTGGTTTCCCTTACAGGGCGCAAGATTCTATGATTTCACCACATGGTAACATCATGGGACTTTAGGATCACAAGTGTATATATACTCTTCCACTACCTCTATCCATCTCACTCTTTCATAATGCCACCACATGATGATATCACCAGCGTTTAGGCTTATGGGGCTCTTTACACTTTACCACTACCTTCTAAGTCACTAGGTCTATAAGATAATGACATATCGCATAATCTCATGGAATCAAATACCTAGGTATTTATATATAATCTACCACCTAGATGGGTCCCCAAGACATCATAATCATGCCACATGGCATGATTATGGGATTTGGGAGCTCGACAAAACTTTTTCAAATCTGATTAATTCATTTTAAATCAAGTTATTGGGCTAATGAGATCATTCCATGTGGAAAAATGTAATTCTATTAGAGCTCAAGGATAAAACTCCACAAACACAAGGAAAACAAGAAGTTAAGTCAGTCAAAATAATGAAAATTGACTAGGTCATTAAGAGGGCACATAAACTAAGGTCAATATCTAAGCTTGAACACACAATAAAATTTGGTAGTCCACAACAATAAGATTTCAATGGAATAATATAATTTAAATTAGATCAATCAAATTTTAAAATTCAAGTAGAGGTCCCAACCATTTATTATATAAGTCTAGATAGGTAACAAATTTTGACCAAGTCTTTATAATGGGAGTTTATAAGCACTTGATCACTTTTTCAATCAAAATAACAATCTAAAGGCTTAAGGACCATAAAATAGAATCATATTTTAAAAATTTGATAATTAACATTTAAAATGCCAAACATTAGTATTTCATAATGATAAAGGAGATATAAGATATAATTTAAACTGAACCAAGGCCATAAAAGAATAAAGATGAAAGAATCCCAAATACCTAATCTTAAAAAAAAAAGGTTCATGAATCATAATATTTCAAAAAGGATTGTTGAGGTCAAAATACCCCCATTTTTATAAATTGAGGACCCTTATTTAAATTTTGCAAATTGTGTTATATATTGGATATTCTACCTAATCAGAGTGCATTATTGAATATCATGTTTTGATCTTATTTACATGAACATACTAGTAAAAAATATTTATTTGATTTTATATAATGTTGCTAACATTTGGCTTATATGTTTCCATCTTGTAGGATCAATGGATATTCATAATAATGATCAAGTGTTCATGAGTTTATGCTTAAATGTCAATTTGACCCTTAGTTGGTTAACCAATATGATCCCATTTGAATTTATTATGTTAACCTTTAGTATTTAATTAATTAATTGAATCTAATTTCAAATGATTTTCAAAACCTTAGTCTAAATTAATTTATCATAAATTATTATTAAGACAGTTTCATGTTTTTAATGGGTTACTTTATTTCACCTTAACCTTAGTTTAATTTTTGCCTAAGTCTTGATCGAGTTTATAAATTCATTGAAACCTTAGTGTAAAATTTATCCTAAGTCTTTATATATCTTGAGCCCTTATCCTTTTATTGTATTTTTCATAGACATCAATTGAACATGATGGTGATAAGGGTCAAAATATCACTTGATCAAATCAAAGATCAACGACACGTGGATGATCTCCTAAAGTCAATAATTAAAACTTTTCTAAGATGGAGATAAATGGTCCCTATTCAAACATAAAAATCTCTATCGATGATCCATGTTAAAGGCTAAAGTCAATAAGTCAATATTGAAGATCGATGGTGCAAGTTTAATCATGCAAATGAAGATCTAATGACAAGCACAAAGTCAATATGTTAAGGATCTTGAGAAGAAATGAGAGAATGAAATGTGTCATAATCATGAAAAATAATCAAGTATATTAAAGTCTTGCATTTGGTCTTGTGAATAGGTAGTATATTAATGGTCTACATTGGATCATAAGCCCAACAAATTAATGTTGCATGTTTAATTAGGTAGATCAAAGATCAATGGTACACATTTAATCAAGTAGATCAAGATCAATGGTACGAATAGAGTCAAGAGGACAATAATCTTAGATTGCATACAAGGTTTCCACATTGAGTAAAAATGTTAGCTTGATGGAAAATGACATTGAAGTACATAGAAAACATGCAAGGCTACCAAGTGTCATGATCTTGGATACCCAAATCAATGATCAATGGCCATAATGAAACTTAATACTAAGAGACTCCCAAAGAAATTGATGGAGTGGATTTAATCAAGTTATAGGAGGCAAAAATGATGACACATGTCTCAAGTGATAATGGTCATGTTTTTAAATTAAATAAGCAATGTGACATGGTGATGCCACATAGGTAGACACATCAGATTGAAAGATTTTATGGACCCAAGCACATGAAGGTATAAATATGAGATCTAAATATGATATAAGTTACCAAAAAACATATTTAAAATGTAATTTACACCATTAAATCTCAATTAAACCCTTTAAAATCTTTAAAATGTATTAAAATCCCTAGAATTATTCCTATATTCACTTTTTCAAGCTGAAAGAGAGCCTGGTAATTAAAGTTGTTTAAAGAATACAACCATATAGTTAGAAGATTTGAATTGTCATTCCAAAGTGGATAATTTGATCAAAGTCATAGAAATGGAAATATATGGAGTTACTTCAAAAAAAGTGGTCAAATTATATCTATCATCAATATAGAGGACCAAGTATTCAAAGACACAGAGTTCATGGCTTCCTCATTAAACACAGGAGATAATAATTATTCAAGATTATTCTGGAATATTGAGAACTAGGGAACTTTGACCAAGGAAAAGGAGAAGATGTTCCTAGTGAAAAGATTATATGATTATATCATGACAATTCCATTGACTGGAATACATTATGATGTTGCTAAACCAAAGTTATTACACTATATCAATGTCTTGAGTCCTATTTTCAAAGATGATAAAATTGACAAGGGTATGCTCATTCATGAACCTAGTTTGAGGAAAATAGAATATATATACCCTGTTGCCTTTGAATCCTACTATTAGCTACCTAGGCCCCAAATACACCTTGTCTCAATGAATTTTTGGGCCCAAAAACATACCATGATGGACATCTTAGTAAAATGGTTAGAAGCTAGTAACAAGGTCATTATTGACCCTAACAATAAAATCACTATGAGTTAATTTAGACTATTAATTAGAATGGTCATGAACATGTTGAACAAGTTGTATGGATTTATACATATTGCACATGTAGA
Organism: Torreya grandis; assembly: GCA_037957365.1. Lineage (NCBI taxonomy): Eukaryota > Viridiplantae > Streptophyta > Pinopsida > Cupressales > Taxaceae > Torreya > Torreya grandis. Next base: position 191,847 of record JARHVA010010089.1, read on the forward strand.
ACCTATATGGGTGACCCTTTTATATTTAATTATTGAGGAAATGGTAGTACCCCATTTAGGTGAAATTATTAGCATTTCCCTAAGAAGAAATATATATGGGATTAAAACAAAGAAAAGAAATTATTTCCTCTTGAAGTCATGTCTATTAAATGCCCTATGTACTAACACCAAAATCCCTAACCATAGAGAGTGGTCTCCCAATGGTACCCAAACTACATCTCAATTTTATTCAAAATTGCATATCTACAAGTACAGGGAGGATATACAATTTATTTATGATTGTGTTTACCTTAGTTTGAGCCAACCCATTGATGGTATCCCCATGATGAGGGAAATTCCTTTAATCAAGAAATCCATTGAGATAATGAGTGATATCTAGATGTATCCTAATTGCACCATTATAAGAATAGAGGGAACCCAAATTAACACTATTAAACTACCAGTACATGTGTCACATAAGATGTTAGAACAAGAATTTGCATACCAATTATTCAATGGAATAGATGGGATTTATAATACCAAAAGGAAAGGACTTCTACATAGTTTCCCCATGATAATTGGTAGAATAATATTTTTTAGGCAATGTGACCAACTTAAAGCTTATTAAAAATACAATTTTTCCTTTAATATGTAGATAGATGACCAAAGACAGTGGGATCCATATGGTAGAGTAAAGGAACATTTGAAGAACAAAGGTATTCTAGATGTACCTTATGATAATGAACCTAGTAAATTTGACTTTGTATACACTAAATTAGCCACTTATTATGAATTTTATAAGATGCTAAAAGAGCATATTATAAACCTTGAATCTAGATTATAAAGGGATCAAAATATGGAGGATAGAAGGCAACTTGGTCCTAGGCAATACCATTTGGTAGATGTTGGATCTTCTAGGGTTCCCCCAACTAATATCCAAACCAAGTGTAGACCTAAAGAAAGGAGACAAGGGGAACTTACTTCAAGCTCCTCATTTCCTAAAACTTTTGGAGAAGTAGAACAATGTCTATCTCAATGGGAGGTTCACATGATAGCTTTAGACCCTATGGAATCTGTGGAGGATGCATTGAGAATTCTTTCCATGACATATGAGTTCGATTTAGATGAAGAGGCAAAGGTTAAGGGAACTAAGAAGGAAAAGGGAAAAGAAAAGTCATTAAACTTAATGATTGTTGATCTTCCCAAGAGGAAGTAAAAGACTATAATTGGTCAAAAGGCAAAGAAACCTAAAGTCACCATCACACCACCATTGAAGGATATCAACCTATTTAGTGAGGTAAATATAGTATATGGACCAACTATACCTGAATGTTTCATATATGAATCAATAATGGAGAATTTACCTACTATTTATCATCCATGGGCTCTATTAAATACAATATGCATCCCTATACAATAAAAATTGAAGCCTTGGATCCTAACATTATAAAATGAATAAGAAAAGAGACCAGATACTCCAAGTCAATCATCTAACATAAAAATAGAGGTCCTAATCAAATATATGGTCTACTATTGTATAGGATTTATTTATGATCCAGATACTATAGGCCTATAAAGAGTGATTAATATGGTTGTCATGGAAGGAGGTTAGGAGGTTCTACATCAAAAGGTTGAGACTTTAGTTCACTTGACCCATAAGAGAGAACAAAGACTAGGGGAGGACCCTATATTTGAAGAAGATATTCTATAGTTAGCTCAATCGTAGGGAGAAAGGTTAAATCTAAAATTAAAGGGTTAAAACAAGAGAAGAAGAATTTAGAAGAGAAATCCATTCTATTAGTGCTAGTGGATATTGGCAATAATTTTGAGACAACTATCTATGGTACATTCAACTCTTCAAAGGTAATAAGGCCCAAACTGGACATGGTGGGTAAGTAACATAGCATAGATATGAACCAAGTTAATAAATGGAAAGCCCCAAACAATAAAATAAAGGTATTGATAAAGATATAGATGGAAGGACAAATTCCTAAATTCAAAATAGTTAGCTTATCACATTTGAATATGGCTATTATAATTTTGATGGAAAAGATCAAGGATATGAATAAGTGGTTAGAAATGCATAGAATATCTCTCAATAAACTTCAAATAATTACAAATAAAAATGGTTTAGATACTAGGTGGTTTGATCAAGGATCTAACCATCCTTCATTCTACTGGTTTGATAACTGATGAAGAGTTCCAACATAGAGTTACCCAGTTCATCCAAGAGGTAAATAATAAAAACAAGGGCACTACAAGGGCTAACAACAAATGTATCTTTGGACATGATCTTGTTATCAGATGAGAAGATTGGTAATGCCAAAAGCATCAAAGAAGCCTTGGATAAAATGGATGGAATCTTCAAGGATTTGGTAGGATAAACAAAAGAGCTAATCATGGAATTGATCATCAATATCAAATTTATTGATGAACAATATTATAAAGCCATGAAGATTTTGGAGCAAAAACAAAAGGATACAACAATAGGGACATCTCAAAGTCAATTGAACTAACTTAGAATATTATTTTTATGGAGAAACATGTAAATCATTCAAAAATAATGTACTATTTTTTAAAAGCACGTGCAACTTATAACACACATAACTTATAAGTTAGTCACATTAAAAAGTGTCATTGGTTCTAGAATACTCCAGAGGATAACTATCTTTGACACCTATCTAATTCTCATTTGATAATGACTGATCAACATGCCTCATAGGTTACTCTTACAATCTATAAAAGAGGGTATTATAGTTGTAAAGAGGGAGGAAGTTTTGAGATCAAAACTATTATAAAATTTTTGGAGTAAGTAATACAAGAAAGATAATTCTACAAATATTTTCTCATATTTGTTTGTTATCATAGATGCTTCCTCAAATCTTTGTTTTGATGTTTAGATTTGAATTGATTTTATGAATTATAGATGTGCATGTGTTAATGTAGAGTTGTTAATTTGAGATTTATGATAGGTTGATTGAAAGTTGATATATTTCTTAAAGATGTGTAAATGTAATTTTCCTGTTTAAGTAAAGCTTTAAAGTGAATATGATTTCTAATTTGCATGTTTCACATATCCTTAGACATTTGCTTAATATATGATAGGATCTGTACTTTTTTTAATTTCATGTTATGTGCTAGTTTGAAGATGCATGCATTTGATGAAATTACATCTTTTCCAAGATGTTTGGACTATAGAATATAAACATCCTTCTTTCTACCCTACCTTACCTATTTTCTTATTTTTTGATCAATTCACTATAGTTTACTTTTTCATTATAAATATTCATGGTAGATTAGTTTTAGACTTTATATTTTGATCATTATTCATTGGAGATAGTTTAAATAACATTCATCTTCACAAACTTTAGGACCAAAGTTGCTCCCAGTAACCAATTGCATAATCATTTGGTGAAATAGTCAAATAGCTTGGCCACTAATCCACACAAATCTCAGGAAGATCATAACCAGTAACTCATGCAAAATATTCTTTGAATATCCAAATGAGAAGTGTTTTTAACAATGTTATAACCCTACTATGATACATTTACATGAAATAATAGGTGGGATAATTGGTTCTAGAAGGAGGGCAAAATCTAAATATTTGTGAATTTGAAGTATCCTGAGCTGATTTTAGTTAATTTTGTTCAAGGATCAGTTGATCCTTTGCCGATTTTTGTTTTTCATAGCTTAAACTTGTAAAGATCACTGATATTCATGGTGTTAGACTAGTCTTTAGGCTTATTTATCTAAATTTCATTACTCTTTTAAGATTTATCTAAAATTGTTTCAAAGGTTTATTAAACTTCATGAATTTGATGTGTTTAAGGTTAGTGACAGTAAATTTGTGTAAAGATCATTGATATTCACAAGTTTGGATGTACCTTTAAGATAAAATAGTTAAAGATAATCATTATTTGAAAGATTTGTGTGAACTTTGTGAAAATTTGACCAAACCTATAAATATAAATGTGCAAGTTTACTTATTTGTAAGAATTGAAATGATCTTTTCAAAGATAAGGTTTCTAAGTCATATATTGAATAGGATTTTGATTTTACAATTTGGAACTATAATGAAAAAGAACTAGGTCAAGGTCTGAGACAAGGCTACATCTTATTTCTTTGGAAATTTATAGGAAAATAATAGCATATAAATGTAAGTGTAGAGTTTTTAAATCTCAACCTAATTTACCTACTTTTGCAATTGTATTCAATCCTCATCAAGGTATGGCCTAGTTAAGTAGATCTTCTATCAATGTGCCTAGTTATGTACATGACTTACCACATAATCTAGAGAAATATTTACCTTTATTTAGTCCTACAGGAATTGTTACTATTGAAGAACATATCAAGTATTTTAAGATGGATTTAAGATTGTTAAATGTTGTTAATGAAGATGTTATTTCCTTTTACCTTAGGAGATGCAACATATTATTGGTTTATTAATCTTCCCAAAAATTACATCATTAGCTAGAATGATTTCTAAAATTATTTCATTGATCAGTTTGGAAATTCATCAGTACTTATGTTCTATGTCAAAAATTCACTACAGTGAAGAGAGATTCAAATGAAACCATTATATTTTTCAATGCTAGATTTTTGAAAATGTTTAGTATAACTATAAATCCCTATAATCCTATTAAATCTTTATCTTTATAAATTTATAAGGATGATTTAGATCCAATGACTTTTTTATTTTTGAAAATAGCTATTGGCCTATGGTGAAGCTGTGAGAATTAATTATCAAATGCAACCCCAAGGAAAATTAACAAGTGATATTGCTAATATCAATCCCAATTTTCCTATATTGAATATACTTTGAAATGCTAATCAAAACATACCTACTTTGAATCAAACTCCATTTTTAAACTAGTTGCCTTCACGTCATGTTCATCCTGGTCAGAATGTTGGGTTGATAAATAGCCCTACAAGTGGAACCTATCCACAAAATAAACAAGGTTTGGTGCCAATATCTAGTAATATTACTCAAGTCCACACTCTAAAGGCACCTGAGAATGAAAATGACTCCATAATGAAAATGGTTCAAAAGCTAAGCATTGATTTTCTTTAGTTACAAAAATAGGTAGGTAATATAGAGAAAAATTCCAGTATAAACTATTCTTATCAAAAGTTTAACAAACCTATTAATGGGATTCACAATAACAAAAACAATAGTGATAAGTCATCTGAAGCTAATAACATTCCTGAAACAAACATTTGTGATGTAGCCTTAGCTAATTATTATCAAAATTATAACACTTAAAAACATGGTGAATTATACTATAAAGAATTTTGTAATGATTTTTAAGGATTTCAAGATGAATTAGATACATCTAAAGTTATGCCTAACAAAGCTAATATTGTAGGATCATCTATCTCTTCAGAGAGATCTAAATTTTTTGAAACAACTCTTATGGTGGAAACATTTAATTTTCCATTCCAAGATGAGAAATTGAATAATTTATAGCTAAGATGAATGAAGTTCTTGAGGATGAGAAAGGGGTTTCAATTGAAGATAAATAGAACATCATTATTGAAACACTTGCAGGCAAAGAAGATGAGTTGTAAAATATTTCTCAAGAACTTATAGTAGCTGATCTAGATCAAGTACAAATAATATTTTTTTATAAGGAATCCATGAGGAAAATTCACATAGTGTCATTTCTGAAATGGAGAATATTCCTAAAGAAGGTGATCATTAGCAACAATTATACCATGTTTTCTTAAATGAAATTGAAGAGATTAAGATGGTAGTTGATGAAATAAAACAATAGATTGATACTTCATCTAAGGATTCAATCAATGATTTGGAGCCTCAAGAAGGAAATGATATTTTATAGATCCCAAAGAAAGATGAGTTGGAGCTTGATTGGATAGATGATATGCCATCCTCTATAGAAAATGAAGATGAAGCAAGTGTATTAGATCAATAATTTTCACATGACTCCATCCAAATGTTAGAAATATGTGATCAACATATTTCAAATGGTAATATTGTAAATGAATTTCATGTCCTTTTAGTTGAACATGATGAAGAGTCTTTTTGGGATCAATTGGAGAGTTTTTGTGCAAATATTGATAGTCCATCCCTACCTCATATGGAGATTGAAGGATGTTTCAAAAAAAGTATTGTTACAGCTATTCATCAAGAAAAAATTAATGATATATTGTAGCCAAGTTTGGATACTTATCAAGGAGATGAAGACTTTGACAAAGAACAACCTCAAATAGAGCCTAATGAAGACATCAATCTAAGTATACCAATTGATTTACCAATACAATAATTAAATGAGGATGAGACAAGTCAAGATCAGTCTATAAATGAAGTAGAGTTAGCATTCTTAATACAAGAAAGAAAATTTTGGGAGGAAGATGATTGGATCTTGGATCCATATCTTCAATATATGTACATAATAATGGAGATAGGAACTCAAATTGCATCATCCAGAAGACATAAACATACAAATAATCCTATTTTCAAAAAGATGCCATCAGAATGAAGCAATCATGTTTCAAGGTTCTATGGTAGACTCAATAGCTTTTCATATGGTCCTGGAGGAAAGATTGTTAATTTAGTTATTATGCTTCAATTTTCCATTATCAGGTAATATTTAGAGTAATTTGTAAGATTAATTAGAGTTAGTGTAGGTTGGTTTATATTAGATTCATTCATGTTCCTTGTTTTTAAATCGTGTTTGTGAATATTTGTTTGATTTTTTTTTTGATTTATTCTCTGGCTTCTAGTAAGTCTTTTCTATGGTAGGTCTTTAATCTCTAAATCCTTCTAAATGCTCAAATTAACTTCATAATCAAAGAAAAGAGATATGACTATTAAACATTGGTTGATCATGGATTTTGGAAATTCTAAGCTTAATGATATGATTCTAATAAATTGATGAAGATTGATATCTAGACTAATTATTCGTTAAAAATATTAAACCTTATTTTGATTATAAGTTTGATTTTAATAAGGATTGCATGTGTCTGAGTGAAAGTTTAAATTATTATAACAAAGTCATGTTAACACTTAAATAATATTACTACCTAGGATGAAGTTTATGACCAAGGATGAGTGTCTTAAAATCAAACATTTGACAAAAATCCTAAACACCTAGCTAATTTTTGTTCCCAACATTTGCGGGAAAGCTAAATACAGTTAAAAAAAAAAATAGAAGCATTATTGAAAATCTAAAAGCTTTCTGAGAAAAGATGATTTTGGTAACCTCCACTGGGGATATGCATGCCTAGATGGTAGTGGATCAAAGCATAGAGTGGAACCAAATGTATCCCTATAAAGACTATAGATGCCTAGATGGTAGTAGAGCAATGCCTAAGCCTTCCCTTATATAAATCATGATTCATAATGAATATCTAAATATGATACAAGTCTATGTTAATGATTAAGGTTATGAAATATAGAAGTTATTCTCTAAATTCCAATGGCAATCAGTAAATGAATCAAAACACATAAACAACATGACTAAATTTTGATATTTGATCTCAATTATGCATTTGTAATACTTGTTTTAAATGCAAGTTGATCTTATTAATGGTACTTGATCATGTGGAATGATTAGTCTATTTATTATTTTGAACCAAGAGTATATAAATTCTAACATTCTACACTGTTTCCCCTAGAATTCACCATTTGTTGAGGTCAACATACCCCCATTTTTTAAAAATGAGGACCCTTGTTCAAATTTTGCAAATTGTGTTATAAATTGGGCATTCAACTTGATAAGAGTGCATTATTAAATATAATGTTTTGATCTAATTTACATTGACATGCTAGCATATAATATTAATTGATTTTATCTAATGTTACTAACATATGACTCATATGTTTTCATCTTAAAGGATCAAAGGATATTCATAAGAATGAGTAAGTGTTCATGATTTTATGCTTCAATGCCAATTTGACCCTTAGTTGGTTAACCAATATGGTCCCATTAAAATTTCTTATGTTAACCTTTGGTATTTAATTGATTAATTAAATTTGAGTTTAAATGATGTATAAAACCTTTGTCTAAATTAATTTAGCCTGGGTTTTTATTAAGATAGGTTTATGTTTTCAACGGTTCACTTTATTTTGCCTTAGTTTAATTTTAGCGTAAGTCTTCATCAAGTTTATTAATTTAATAAAAAATTAGTCTAAAATTTATCCTAAGTATTTATATTTCTTGATCCCTTATCCTTTGATTTTATTGTTTACATATATGAATTGAACACAGTTGTGATAAGTGTCAGAATCTTGCTTGATCAAATCAAAGATCAATGACATACAAATGATATCCTAAAGTCAATAAATCAAAATTTCCCAAGATGGAGATCAACGGTCCCTATTCAAATATAAAAATATTGATTAACAATCCATGTTAAAGGCTAAAGTCAATAAGTCAAGATTGAAAATTGACGGTGTATGTTCAATCATGCAAATGATGATCTAATGGTGAGTACAGAGTCAATATGTCAAGGATCTTGAGAAGAAATGCGAGAATGACATGTGTCATAAGCACAATGAATGATCAAGAAGATCAATAGAACATGTTTGATCTTGTGAATAGGTATCAAATCAATGGTTCACATTAGATCGAAGGTCCAACAAATCAACAACACACATTTAATCAAGTGGATCAAAAATCAGTGGTGCATGTTTAATCTAGTAGATCCAATCAATGGTGCATGTTTAATAAAGAAGATCAAGATCAATGATGTGAATAGATTCAATATTTGAATGATCCTAGATTACACATAAGGATAACACATGGCATAAAATCATTAATTAGATGAAAACTGATAATTAAGTACATAAAAAGCACATGAGGATACCAAGTGTCACAATCTCAGAGGCCTAGATCAAAGATCAATGGCTTGCAATGAAAGTTAAGACCAAGAGAATCCAAAGGAGATTGATAGAGTGGATTTAATCAAGTTCTAGGGGGCATGAGATGATGACATGTGTCCCAAGTGATAATGGTCATCTTTTGAAATTAAATAAATAGTATGACATGGCCATGCCACATAGGTGGACACATCAAATTAAAAGATTTTATGAACCCAAGCATATGAAGGTATAAATACAAGATCAAAATATGATCTAAGTCATATAATCACATACTACAAATGTGATTTCCACCATTAAATCTCAATTAAACATTCAAAATCCCTAAAATATATAGAAAGACCTAGAATTGTTCCTACATTCATTATTTTGAGCTAAAAGAGAGAGCTTGGTAATTAAAGTTGTTAAAAAAATATAACCAGATAGCCAAAAGAGTTTATTTGTCATTTACAAGTGGAAAATTTGAACATAATAATAACAATGGGAACATACAGAGATACTTAAAAGAAAGTGGTCAAATTATATCTATCATCAAATATAAAGGACCCACTATTCAAAGACATAGAGTTTGTGGCTTCCTCATTAAAAAAGGAGCTAATAATTGTTCAAACTTATTATAGACTATTAAGAACTAGGGGAATTTGATCAAGGAAGAGGAGAAGTTGCTCTTAGTGAAAAGAATATATGATGATATCATGATGATTTAGTTGACTAGACTACATTATGCTGCCACCAAACCAGAGGTATTACACTGTATTGATGTCCTGAGTCCTATTTTTAAAGATGCTAAAATTGATAAGGGTATGCTCATTCATGAACCTAGTCTAAGTAAAATAGTATATATATCCCTTTTTGCTTTTGAATCCTAATATAAGCTACCTAGGCCCAATATATATCTTGCCTCCATTAATTCCTAGGCCCAAAAACATACCATGATGGACATCATAGAAAAATGGTTAAAATCTAGTAACAAGGTCATTATTGACCTAAACAAGAAAATACATATGAGTCAATTCATACTAGGAGTTAGAATGGTCATGACCATGTTAAACAAGTTGTATGGATTTGCACATACTACACATTTATAACCTATATGGGTGCTCCTTGTATAGTCATTATTGAGGAATTGGTAGTACCTCCTTTAGGTGAAATTATTAGAATTTCCCTAAGCAGACATATATATAGGATTAAAATAAATGACTTCTTCATGATGTCATATCTATTAGATGCCCTATGTGCTATAACCAAAATCCCTAACCAAAGAGAGTGGTCTCCCAACGGTACCCAAATTGTGTCCCAATTTTATTAAAAATTACATATATACAAGTATAGGGACCATATCTAATTTATTTATGGTTGTGTTTACCCTGATTTGAGCCAACCCACTGATGGTATCCCCATGATGAGGGTAAGCCATTTAATAAAGAAATCCATTGAGACAATGGGTGATATCTATATGTATCCTAATTTCACAATTATAAGAATAGAGGGAACCCAAACTACCCCTCTTAAACTACCAGTACATGTGGTAGATAAGCTGGTAGAACAAGAAATTTCATAACAATTGTTCAATGGAATAGATGAGATTTTCAAAACCAAAAGGAAAGGAATTCTATATAGTTTTCCCATGATAATTGGTAGAACTATTTTTAGGCAATGGAACCAAATTGAAGTTGCTTCAAAACACAAGCTTTACTTCAATCTATAGATAGATGACCAAAGATAGTGGGATCCCTATGGTAGAGTAGAGGAACACTTGAAGAACAAAAGTATTTTGGATGTACCTTCTGAGTATGAACCTAGTACATTTGACTTTATATACACTAAAGCAATCACTCATTATGAAGTTGCCAGGAGGCTAATAAAGCATAATATAAAGCCTAAATTTAGATTTCCAAGGGATCAAAAGATAGAGGATATATGGCAACTTGGTATGAAGAAATACCATTTGGTAGATGTTGGGTCTTCTAGGATACCCCCAACTGATATCCAAATAAATCATAGATTAAATAAAGGAGACCAGGAGAACTTTATTCAAGCTCCTCAATACCTAAAACTTCTAGAGTGGCATAATAATAGTTGCTTTAATAGGAGGTTCACATGATAGCTTTAGATCCTCAAAACTATGTGGAGGATGCATTGAGAATGCTTTTCATGACATATGAATTAGATTCGCATGAAGAGGAAAAGGTTGAGGGAACTAAACAAAAAAATGGAAAAGAAAAGCCATTGAACTTAATGATTTTTTATCCTTCTATGAGTAAGGCTAAGACTCGAGTTGGTCAAAAGGCAAAGAAACCTAAAGTGGCCATCACACCATAATTGAAGGATATAGACCTATTTAGTGAGGAAATTATAATATATCGACAACCTATACCTGAATGGTTCATATATGAACCAATAATGGAGAAGTTACCTACTGTTTATCATTCATGGTCTCTAGTAAATAAAATGGACATTCTTATGCAATAGGAGTTGAAGCCTTGGATCATAACATTATGAAATGAAGAAGAAAAGAGACTAAATACTCCAAGGTAGTCATCTAACATACAAACAAAGGTCCCATTCAAACATATGGCCTAATCTTCTATAGGAGTTAGATATGATCAAAATACTTTAGGACTACAAAGAGTGATCGAGATGGTTATCATCGAAGGAGGTCAGGAGGTGCTACATCAAAAGGTTGAGCCTTTGGTTCACTTAACCGAGAAGAGAGAACAAAGAATAGGGGGGACCTTATATTTACAAAAGATACTCTAGAGATAGTGCAATCCTACGCAAAAAGGTTACAAGATCAATCAAAGGGTTAAAGCAAAAGAATAAGAATTTGGAAGAGAAATCCATTCTATCAGTCCTAGTGGATATTCTAAATAATTTTGAGACAACTATCTATGGTAGATTCAACTCTTTGAAGGAAATAACATCTAAACTAGACATGGTGGGTAAGAAGCATACCCTGGCTATGAACCAAGTTAATCAATGGAAATACTCAAATAAGAAAACAAATGTATTGATCAATATATTGATGGAAGGATAGATTATTGAATTTAAAATAACCAACCTATCAAATTTGAATATGGCTATGATAATCTTAATGGATGAGATCAAGGATATGAACAAGTGGTCAAAAGGCATGGAATATCTCTTAAGAGACTTCAAATAATTAGAAAGTAGAATGGTTTAGATACTAGGAGGTTTGATCAAGGATCCAACCATCCATAGTCCTATTGGTTTGATAACTGATGAAGAGTTCCAACACAGAGCTACCCAGTTCATCCAAGAGGTCAAAAATAAAATCAAGTGCACTAGAAGGGATGATAATAGATGTATCTTGGACATGATCTTATTATCAGATGAGAAGATTGGTAATGCCATAAGAATCAAATAAGATTTGGATAGAATGGATTTAATCTTCAAGAATTTGGCAAGACAAACACATGAGTTGTTCATGGAAATAATCATCAATATCAAATTGATTGATGAAAAATGTTGCAAATCCATGAATATTCTCTAGAAAAAACAAAAGGATACATCAATAGGGGCATCTCAAATTCAATTGAGCTATCTTAGAATATTATTTTTGTATAGAAACATGTAAATCATTCAATAGGAATATACTATTTTTTAAAAACACGTGCAACTTGTAATGAATATAGATTATAGGTTAGTTACATTTGAAAAGTGCCATTGGTTCTAGAATACTCTAGAACAATTATCCTTGACACTTGTTTAATTCTTATTTGATAATGACTAACCAACATACCTCATAGGTTGTTATTCAAATCTATAAAAGGGGTATTATCATTGTAAAGAGGGATGAGGTTTTTAGAGCAAAACTATTCTATAATTTTTGGATCAATTAATAGAAGAAAGATAATTCTAAAAATATTGTCTCATATTTGTTTATTTGTTTTTTATCATGACTACTTCGTCAAATATTTATTTTGATGTTTAGATTTGAATTGCTTTTATGAATTATAGATGTGCATGTATTAATCTAGAGTTGTTGATTTGGGCTTTATTCTAGGTTGACTAAAAGTTGTTAGATTAATTTCAATATCTTTGATTTTCTTGAAGATGTGTAATTGAAATTTTCCTATTTAAGTAAATATTTAAAGTGAATCTGATTTCTAATTTGCATGTTTCAAATATCCTTAGACATTTGCTTAGTATATGATAGGATCTATACTTTTGGTAATTTCATGTCATATGCTAGTTTGAATATACATGTCTTTGATGAAATTAAATCTTTTTTAAGATGTCTTGACTAAATAATAGAAACATCCTTCTTTCTTCCCTTCCCTACCTATGTTCTCATTTTTTGATCAATACACTATATTTTACTTTTACATTATAAATATTCATGCTAGAATAGTTTTAGACTTTAACTTCTTATAATTATTCATTAGAGTTAGTTTAAATAATATTCATAATCACAAATTTTAGGATCACAGTTTCTCCCAAAAACCACTTACATAATGATTTTGTGAAATGGTCAAATAACTCATCCACTACTCCACCACAGATCTGGGGAAGATCAAAACCAATAACTCATGCAAAATATTCTTTGGATCTTTAAATGAGAAGTGTTTTAAACACTATTAGAACCTTATTATGATACATTGGAATTTGAAAAATAAACATATTAGACCAAAGTATGAACATATAAATATATATATTAATAATGTAGATTCATTTTCAACATGGTTAAGCATAATATCAAATAGACTAGATCAACATTTGGTCCACACATTCATATTTTGATGTGGAAAAAGGGGAAACAAATGAATGAGAAAGTAAGATAAATGAAAAAACCATGGTGAATGAAGAGGGTATCCATATTAAAATTGAATTCCATAGGCAAAATGATAAAAAAATGGTGAATTCCATATGGAGAATACTAAAAAAAGTTTAGAACCCAAAATCTTTATTTAATCAAACAAACTTAGATTGCAACTCTTCACAACTACACAAATAAAAACCTACAAACATTTCCTTAGATAAAATTATAAATATTAGGGAACTAATGTTTACCTCAACCTATGGCATACTAGGTTTGAATTATGTTCAAGATCATCAATGTGTGAAAGTGATAAAAAAATTTATTTCTCTTCACATGAAATAATTTAGACCTGTCTAAGAAACCAAAAATTATGAGATGGAAATTTATCTATTTAGATTGTGGAAAAAGGCATTGTAATTTATATTCTACTATAAAGTTGTCTATATCTTGATAGAGATACGTTTGGTCTCACTCAAAGCCCTATTTCATCGCCAGCCAAGCCATAAGGCCTAAAATGAAGAGTGTCTAAATCACTCTTTTGAGGAAGACTTTATATTTTGTATTTTTCTTCCATTTCCTTTGATATTTTATTTCTTACATATATATTTTACAATTATATCCTTTTATATTTTGGGATGAAGCTAAGGGTATAATTATTGAGTCAAAAACTTTAGATTAAGAAGACAAGCTTAAACTAGTTCGGTGTTTCCTCTTTGATTTAGATATTCAATTAAGTCCATGTGATTCTTTAAAATAATACAATGAAATTTTTAGAAAATAAACATGCTCTATTTTTAATTATTGGCCTCAAAATTTTTGAGATATGTAAAATAAATTTCTTCTAGTCTATGGATTGTTCAAATGAAAACATGCTTTCTACTCTTCAAATTCAAATTGGCATGTTACAAGATTTTTTCCATCCATGGAAGTGATTGGCATATAAAAATTAATTTAATGGAATTATCCTATTTATGTTCATTTCTCTTTCTTCTATTGAAGGTAAATGTTGGTATTTAGCACAAGGAAGAACATGTTGAACTTTAGGTAGGATAAATGTTAAACACAAGATTCCAGCAAGTGATAAACCATAAGAACAAGTAATAGACATAAATAAACAATAAAAATAAAACTATGATAACTCTAATATAACATATAAATTACCAAACCAACATAGGGTTATTTTGAGAACATAGTGGAAGGGACATCTGAGAAGTATTACATCAATAACTATCCATTCACTGGCAATGGAAGATATTTCCCCTCTATATCCTTGAGACAAAAAGCATTTTTTGCCAATAACTTAGATATCTAGTAGGGGCCAATCCAAAGTGGATCAAACATGAAATTCAAGCCTTTCTTTTCATGGGATTTATCCCATAATAGTACTAGAATATAAATATTTAAATATTTAACCTTAGCCTTCATGTCAAACAATATTTTGATAGTGATTTGATGCTTACTAAAATTTAATAGAGCTTCCTCTCAGGCTTCTTCCAATTGGACAAGGTCCAATAGTATCAAATTTAATTTCTCATTGCCTTATATGTACTACTACATGAACTTGTAGGTGGGAATATTGAGCATAATTAGTATAAATGGATCTAATCCATAAACCAAAATAAAGGGAAAGATATTAAATGTTTGTTTATATCTAATGTGGTTATCCCAAATGACATAATTTAACAATGAATGCCACTCTTGAGGATCCTTCTCTATAGACTTATTGATGAACTCAATCATATTTTTATTGGTGAATTTTACCAATCCATTCCCTTTTAGGTAGTGATTTGATGATGTTGAATTGGAATGAAGGACTATTATCACAAACTAGTGAGATTAGGTTCCCAAATTGAGTATTCACATTATTTTCCATGAATTTGATCACTTCATTATATGTGATATTATTAATTAATAATACCTCAATCCATCTCATATAATAATTTGTGGTAGTGAGAATAAACTTGTGTCCCATTGAGGAGTTGGGATTAATGACTCTTAGGATATAATGGATTTGTAGGGTGGACTTATCTTTTGGAAAACTTTTGGAATTAATGGAATGTTAAACATGTGCATGGATCTATTTGAATATGGTATGAAAATAATATAATTCTCAAATTATATTATGAGCTATGGTAGATTCTTTAGGATGATCATCACCTATCCTATCATGGAAATTAGCCATAACTTCCTTGGATTCATCTTCTGATAGAAATATGAGGTAGACACAATCATGATTTATAATATAGAGAATCCTTTTATTTATCATGTAATTTTTTGATTTAAATTTTACATATACCTTTGGCATTTGGTTCAATATAGAAGGTGGGTTCCCATAAAGGAGGTGATGAACAATAAAAATGTACCAACTTTATGGTAACATTTTGGCTTGATCAAATTAATGCACTGTGATTCAAGGGTCAATCTTAGTGATTCTATGAGTTAGACCTTTACCTCTAAACATCTTGAGAGGTTTTATCTATAAGTCATATTCCTAAAGCTTGGTCATCTATCTACCTCTATGTTCTCTGATTTCATTCTCCCCTAGCATGAGTTTGATGGATGGGTTTAATAAAATTTCATGGAATTTATTTTAGATGATATAATGTTGATTTTTTTCATAGCCTTAACCAAGGTAAACACATGCTTGTCTAAAACTAATTACCCAAGTTATATGTCCCTAAAGTGTGTGTTCATAAAGGTAATGGTATGTTCTTCTCCATTAATATTTTATGCTAAAAGTAAAAAATGGTGTGCTCAAAAGTAAAAGGGTAGAGATAAAATTCCTTGGCATAACCTAGATTTATTATCACATGTGATTTCATTATCACATACTTTGTCTTAAAAATCCTTATTTTATCGATCATATCACTCCACTATAGCATCTTATTTCAACATAACATTTAGAGACTTAACAATTTTGACAAATTGAGAAATGAACTTGTGAACAAAGTCAATTTTTCTAAAGAAGGATTTTATTTCTTTTTTACTATTAGGTAGAGTAATTTATAAATTAATTTAGATCACTTAGGATCTATATAAATACCTTGTTATTTGATGATGTGGCCAAGGAGTTTATATTTCATGACACCAAATATGCTCTTATTTGGATTTAAAGAGATATCATACCTTCTGCACCTTTTGAATACCAATTACAAATGGTAAAGGTGATTAGACCTACATTTATAAAACATTGTTAAATCATCCATTTAAATCATAATGCACTTGCCTATTATGCCTTAAAAATGAAATCCATTACCTTTGAAATCTTTCCCTAGCATTGATCAATCCAAATGGCATTTTTTTGTAGGAGAATGTGCCCTATTTCATTGTAAATGTGATTTTGTTTTGATACTATGAATTTACTAGAACATGATTATATCCCAAAAATCCATCCAAAAGGGACATTATTTTGGATATTCTTACTATTTGAATCATCTCATTTAAGGAGGGCAATGGATAATTATATTTGTCCTATGTTATGATCAGATTTCTAAAGTCTATGCATGATCAAATTTCCTCATTTTTATTATGAAAAGTTAATAAGTTTGTTACCCAAGTGGAATGGTGAACTAGGAATATTATTCTAGCTCAGAGTATTTTGTAAACTTCCTTATGTATCAACATTTCCAAGATTGGGTTTACAAGCCTGTAATTTTTCCTAAACAACTTATGATTTGGATTAAGGGGGATTATATGGGTAATGATATTTGGGTAAAATACTTGGAGGTATCCATAGGCCCAAACAAGTATGTATTTATATCACAATAACAACTTTATAAGATTGTCCACTTCTAAATTTGTTTAGTCAAGACAAATATTAATAGTTTGTGGCTTTTCTAATGAGCCAAGGCAAATGGTTTAAAATTTAGTATGTAAAATATTTGTAATTTTAGGTGGGTCGTAGGGTTTTATATATAAAATTATTATTTTAGGGAGATCATCCTATTTTGGATTCAATTTCATTAGATTTTTATAATTCCATCTTGGTTGATTTGATCTCTACAATTATTGCTTTCCTCTTCATCAATGGTTTTAACCTCAAACATTACAACATTAGTAAGGAATTATGTCAAATGTTGGTAATCCTCAAAGAAATGTAAATTTATCACATTACCTATGATAGAGGGAATGGAGACCACTTCAATGTAAAAATCTTGCAAATTTGTGTCATCTAGAGGAGTCAAATTCACAACAAGGGTTACTAGCAAACTAATAATATGATTTTACTCCCTAGGGATAAGGATGATATTACATGTGATGAACATTTATAATAGATCCCATGGCATGTGTTTATTCTTTTTGAGGCAAGATAATTTACAAGGAAATTTATTACTTGCCTAGTTTAGAATAATCTTAGAGTCACTGAATACTCTCAGTACCTTATCTTTATGTTTCAAAGCAAATTACAATCCAAAGATCAACACTTTAGACCCCAAAAGGTTATTCATAAATGAAAGTTTCAACCTATAGTTAGATAGATGCCTCTTACCTTGGTATTCTATCAATAATAATCCTACTCTAAAACCCTATTTAGATAGAACTCCATCAATGTATAAGGACTATGAACCAAATAGTTCAATGTCATTGTCAATCATATCCTTACTGTGCTTCATTATCAAAGTGTAAATCACTAAATATTATTAGACAAGGTTTGCTTTATCTTTTACTAAGTTATATTCAATGATCATGTGATTTATTATAGTATCCATATCTAATGTAATTTGAATAACTACACCTCTCCAAGGAAATCACATGTGGGAAAAGTCTATGACCATGTATCCATTTAATTATTTGGACCAATCCATAATAAAGAGCATTTCATAAGCTTAAAGAATGTACATAACCTAAATATGTATGAATTGATGGAATCTAATATTAGATTATAACTACATGTGTACATTGATTATCTCTCCACCTAGATTAACCTCATATATGTCCAACTAAATTATAACCTTGTCTGATTTGATAGGGACTAGTCCTACTTTTTCACAAACTCTTGCATGCATCACATTGGCTAAAGCCCTTGAGTCTACTTAAAAATTATACAGATTATTCCAAAATATTATAACAATTAAAAGAGAGTATCTTCAATCTTATTCTTGTGAATGAGCATGTTGGTGTGATTAGTCTTTTATTTTGGTTGGGTTAGCTAAGTTGGCAGTTTAATGAGTGATTTCAATAGAATATCTCATTACTTAGTGATTTGAGAAAGTTCATAAAGAGAGATATCCACTTTAATATTCTTTATATCTTTGACTATGTTGTATCCATATTTTCCTTGAGGTGTATGAACTTCAATACGGGCCCTATGCTCACTTAGATATAGATGTGAAGTATCATTTCTAGCCTTGGGATTAGGTGGGGTTATACCATTATTTACAAGAGTTGAGGGGGTGAGAGGCTATTGCTACATCTTATTGCTTAAGGTGTAATTACTCCTTTAGAATTATTGGAAAGCATGAACCTCAATAGTGGTTTCCTCTAGCTCATTATCTTCTTAACTAGGGAATTCTAAGGTTTATAATACCATAACTATACTTGGGGGTATACCTACATTGGATGATTCTAGTTTGTTTAGAACTACCTCATATTTCTCTATTTATGTTTGGAATATCTTAAAGGCACTATATAATTCAATGTAATATAGTTCACCATGTTGGTTTATGTTATGCACATGACACCAATTTGGGAGATCTATTTCATAAAGGTTTATTTTAGTAAATTTATTGGGCAAAGGTTTTGGTTGGGTATTGGGATGATAGTAATTTCTATTTTGTCTCTGATAAGTGAAGTTCATATTTAAACTCTCAAAACTAGAGTTCTCTATTTGTATTTAAAATACAAATAAATCATTACTCAGTCCTTTACCATATGTTTAATTGCATCCAATTCATTTTTAGTGGACTCTTATGTATGTTTTGAATGTTATTCAAAAAAATACATAACAACATTTGATTGTGATTTTAGGGTGCTTCTTCATTGTTCATTGGATTAAAATATCCCAAATGCTGGTTTTTTACAACATGTGTCAAAGGGAGCTAGTTAGTTATGGGCAATGGTTGAGACACATGCAAGTTCTAATTGTTATTAGGAATGCGGTTCAAGGATGGCATGTTTGGTAAAACATCAGGAATGGGAGCCATCATCTAACCTTATGGGTTAATCTTCCTATCAAATTTTATCTATTTTACATAAGTGGGGTAAATTAGTAATAGTTGGATCTTTCCTAATAAAATGGTTGTCCATAGATATAGAGCATTTTTTTGCATTTGTAATGCTAGTTAGGATTTTTTTGTATATAAGGTTGTGAACCTATTATACATATTTTGAAAACATGCATTAGGATTGAGTATACGTTGACTAGGTTCTATTTTCATACAATAAAATTATTGGTAAGAAACACTTGGATCTACCACCTAACTAAACTAGGTTAAAAAGATAGTACTCAAATAATTCTAGCTAGTGATATAATATTCAAGCATGTTTAAAAAATATTCATAGGTTGTATCGATAAGTTTGAAGTGGAATAATATGAAAGAAACATTTTCCTTCTTCACATTCATCAGCCCAAGGGTAATTTTTGAAGATGTTATATGCTCTTAAATATTTATCCCTACACTATTGTAAATCTCATCAAGTACCACTCAAGATTCGTAGGCAAACCATGCCAAAATCTAAGGACATTTATAGAATATTTAATTATCCATGCCATAGGTGATGATAGGGGTATATGTTGATTCTAAGTAAATTGAGATGATGAGATAATGTGGGTAAACAAAGGGTTGGGTCTACCTCTACCATTTTGTGCTCTTCTTTGGGTTTTTAGTGGTGAGATAATCAATCTTCCCTAGATGGATTTGGATTTGGTGATATTCAAACAAGAATATAGCTTGGTTTGGAATGTAATAATAAATCAATCTACTTATTGCACCAGTTGTCTCTTGTATTTAAGCTCACAATAAAATGGGAAAGGAAAATTAGAAGCATACATAACAATAATAGTAAATTTTAGAAGCATAAAAAAGCTCACAATTTATCTTGTGAATTATATTAAATTCTAAGCTAATTCCCAAATAATGAGAAAACCACAAGATCAATACCAATGATAAGTCCTAAAGTATTTCACAAAGTACTCCTTCTAGCACTAGATATTTTTGTGTTTGTTTAAATACACAATAATAGAAAAAACATAAAAGAGGGGAGACAATATTTAATCAATAAAATATTCCTCCAATTCCCTCCTAACACCAAATACTTTTCACTTTAAATTCCTCTTCTGAGTACATTCATGAGATTCAATGTTTAGAAATAAAAGTAGAGGACAATGCATGGGAAAAAATGTTCCCTCATTAATTTTAGGATTAATGATGGCTCAATCCAAGGACTAATAAGTTTAACTATATTTATTCTAAGAGCATGAACAACTACCACTAGAAGTTAATTGTTGGTTTCATTGTGCTTGAGATTCTTTTTCAGTGATTAAACCTTGATTGTTACTGAGTTTCACTTTACTAATTGATAAAATAGGGTAAGAGTGTTTTAGTTTTAAAATAATCATAATAGAGAGAGGAAAGGAGGGTAAAAAAAGAGATTTATAGTCAAGAGAATGTCAATGCTTGAGAATTGAAGTATGCCAAGTCATAGTTACACTATAATGTACCTAGTTTAGCAATTACACAAACTTTTATCCACTTAATGGGTAATATTATAAGGGACACCAATATGAATAATCAACTTGTAGGTTCTTTATTGAAGGTAAACACCTAAAAATTTTGTATTTGCAACACACAAAGCTTTCAAAACATTTTATAACTGAAAGCACATAAATGATAGAGTGTTCAAAAGTGAATTAAAAAGAGATTGCAAAGATCTAGATTAGCACAAAATGAATCTAATTTCCATATCCATCTCTATAAAATAAGCATAAAATCATTCCTCTTGAACAAACCTAGACTCAAAACTATAAATTATTAATAACATTCTTGAGGTAGAAGACAAAGTCAAACAAGTATAGGTTCCAATTACAATTTTGATAGAGTTTCATTCCACAAAAATGTTGAATCCTAAAAATGGAAATGTATCCATCTTAAATAGATAATTTAGGCATATCATGGATTTGTATTCTAGCTCAACCCACTAATGGGATGATTATAAACATCAATTATGATTAGGAATTTTTTTGATATTCCTTGATTCTCTAATATATTTTCCATCTTACCCATGTTATTTGTAGTTGAGACCACTCCTCTTTATCTTTCAACTATAATTCCATTTATGTAAATATTTTGTCTAATATGCTCATGCCATGATGTCAACATTACTTATGTAGTTACAACTAATGCCATTGGTCACTTTATAATTAAGTTTGTTAATTTTTCACTGAAGTCTAGTGTCTCTAATTAATGACATCATCACTTGTATTGAAGACCAATATTCTTAATAACTTCATAAATTTATAACTTTATTTTTTCATTCCATTTGATCACATAGTCAATATTAGCTTATGATTGTTTTGTGATGATTGGGCAGGTATCAATTTTAAGTATCAAGATCCCTTAAGTGACTAAGCACACCAAATGTCCCTTGGTATTATGTATTTATTTACAATTGGTATTTTTTAGCTACCACCTGTCATTACCTTAGTCTACCTAGGCTTTCATTTCCATCTTTGTTTTCCACTTGGCAAAGGTTTGTTCTCTCAAGATACCTACTTGACCATGTGTCATCCCTGACCTCCATTTATTGGCCATCACTTTTATGTTCTAACTCTCCCAATCTTAACCACTTGGCCCTTTTTTCACTTCAAGACTACCTTGCCCCTTGACCACATGGACTAATTTTTGACCTTATTTCCTATTATTAATGCCTTTGTCAAGCTCAAACTCCAATGGTGACAACATAAGCCTTAAATCATTTGGAGACATTTACATCTATCAGTTAGCCATGTGAGGATTAGGATTTCATTATGTCACCACATTGAAACATTATGGGACTTATGGGGGTAAATATAATCTTATGCATCTTCTTGTTAGGCTAGGTTTCTATGATGTTATCACATGATGATATCATAGGCCTTTGGGCCCATGGGACTCTTTACTTTGTGTCTCTATCCTATGATTATATTATGTGGCATCATATAGGGGCCTCAAATTCCTTAGACATTATATATAGTCCACTACCCATCCAAGTCCATCAGACCTTGTTATCATGCCATGTGGTGTGATTGTAGGATTTAATAGCTTGACAAAACAATTTTGAATTAGATAAGTCATTTAAATTAGTTGATCTCCTAGGTCAATTGGATTATGCCATTTGGAATAATCTCATTCAACTTGAGCTCAGGCAGAAAAATGCACAAATAAAAGGTAAACAAGAAGTTAAGTCATTCAAAATAATGAAAATTGAGTAGGTCCTTAAGAGGACATGAAAATAATGTCCAATTTTTGAGCTTGAACACAATAAAATTCAACAATCCACATCAATAATATTTCAATGAAATAATATAGTTCAATGCATGTCCATAGGATTTAGAATTGAAGCAAGGATCTCAATCATTGATTGCTAAAGTTTGGAGAGGTAATGAATTTTGACCAAGTCTTTATAATGGGAGATTATAAATAATTGATCACTTTTTCAATTTAAATATAATAGTCTAAATGATAAATTACCATGAAAAATAATCATATTTTAAAATTTTTAAAATAAACATTCAAAATCCCAATCATGAGGATTTCATAATGATAGAGGATCCCTAAGATATAATTTAAACCAAACCAAGGCCATAAAATAATGAAGATGAAGGAATCCTGAATAACTAATCTTTAAAATGCAAGGTTCATGAATCATAATGTTCTTAAAGGCCTCAATTATACTTTGAAACCTAGACATATTAGATCAATTTATAAACAATTAAAGGTATATCAAGAAGGTTCATTCAATTTCAACATGATTAAGCAAAAGACTAAACAGATTAGATCAAAATTTAGTCCACACATTTAGATTTCAAAGTGGCAAAGGGATAAATAAAATAAAAGAACATCTGAGCAAGGAAGTAGAGAGAAGCAACCATGGTGAATCAAGAGGGTCCCCATATGAAAATTGAACATGGAGCATGTTGGAGACATAAAAGTTACATTATACACATCATAAGATATCATCAAAAAACTATAGGAATTAATAATGATTTATTTCCTTAACTACATCATGGATACACAAATTGAATAATTAT
The DNA here is from genome assembly GCA_037957365.1 of Torreya grandis. NCBI lineage: Eukaryota > Viridiplantae > Streptophyta > Pinopsida > Cupressales > Taxaceae > Torreya > Torreya grandis. The sequence continues at coordinate 215,679 of JARHVA010010089.1, forward strand.
AATAACGTTTAATTATTTCAAAATCACTCAAAAATTTAAGTAAAATCACATTCTAAATAGTTTTTGGTATATTATTTAAAATATATATAAGTTATAATTTTTTTAAACCATTTTATGCTTGGTTGAAAAACAATCTTTAGTTTTTCACAAGATATCAATTAAATTATTAATCAAAAAATTAGTTTAGAATTTTTTACTATGTCCTCCACATACACACAAAAAATATATTGTAGAAATAAGGAATGATACATTGAAACTATCTTTTTCAACCTATCAAATGTTATTTATTTTATTATTTAACTATGAACATATAAACTAGAAATGATAGTTTTATTTTAACAATATGATGAAATTCATCATGAATTCCACTCCACTCTTCAATATACGTTGAGATATTTTATTTTTAGATATTTCATTGTCACTTAAGCCCCTTTTTTTTCTCCTTATATCCTTGTACTCACTCAAAATGTTTTTCAATATTTTCTTAATATTATCTATTTAACATCCCCATTATAATGGTATAGTTACACATGTACTAATAGGAGGGGAATCACCATGTTAATGGGTCTAGTTTTTTTATTAAAAGGATGTGAGAAAGGCAAAATCTATTTGGATTCCCCTCAGCCCTCATGGGTTTTTCAAACTCAATTTCGATGGGGATGCAAAGGGAAATATAGGAGCATCAAAGGTAGAGTGTGTCATTAGATATTATGTAGGGTCCCTCATTCATGCTACCTCATTCAAATTGATTGATGGAACCAATAATAAGGTAAAGGCTCAGGGTCTTACTTTAGGTGTGGAGTTAGTTGATCAATGCAACATTGACAACATAATTTTTGAAGGTGATTCCATGGTTCTAATTTGAGATCTGTAGAACAGAATGGATTGTGCCTTGTATATTGAGAATATCCTAGGTCATGTGTGGGATACATTGAATTATTTCTCCTCATGGGAAGATTCCCACTATTGTTGAGAAACAAACTCCATGGTATACTTCTTACTCAACCAAGGTATATCACAGGCTAAGGAAGTCAAAATAATTTGTGGGATGCCTAGCTAGAGCCCCTTCCATCTCTATCATAATTATGAATGGTTCAATCTAATCTTGGCATGATAGTTTGGCTTGGCAGTGGAGGTGGGCTATTCATTATGTGACATTCCCCATTTGAGATTTAGATTGACACACAAACAAAATGATCAAGATTTATTGAGATAGGATCCCTTATTTTTTTTTGCCACATCTCTGTGCTCTTTATTGATGTTGTGAGTTGGCAGCATCCAAGGTTATGATGGAGCATTACAATTAGAGGTTGATAGGTTTATCATAAAAATACAATTCTGAGGTTGTATGCATAAGCAACCATTTTTCTAAAATATATGTACAATTTTAGTATAAGTCCTCTACTAAGAATTATCAACTGCACTCAATAATGCATTACAATAAAGTCAATAATTAGCTTTATCATCTAGGATTATACCTTAGTTATCAATTATGAACACACCATTCAACAAGTGACAAATTAATCAAGAAGCCAATTAAACAAATCAAGAACCAACTAACTTATAATCCCTACACTAAAAGGGGTACAAACAGTTTGTCATCATAAAAATGGCAATGTGTCTTTCCTCCTAAGTGAACATTCTGAAATTTAAACTCTATTTTGATAAGTCAAGTTCAACAAGGTCAAGGTAATAAGACAAAATTAATTCCACGTAAAATAGTTTTAGGTAACCCATAATATCTACTACTGAAACTATCCTTTTACAAATTACAAATCAACAACGATCTATAATATAAAACCTCAAGGAAAACAAGATAATGAACACTCATTTAGCTTCTGAAAAATAGATCAACAATGCACCTAAAAAAATATGATGAATATGAGCTCAAACTCATTTTATAATTATTAAAAACATGGAAAGACTCAAATTAATTTAAGGGTGTTGATATTAGCTTGCACTCACGTTTATAGTAACCAATTGAGCATAGTGGACAACCCATATCAGTAATATGACAAAGAGATCATATTAACAATGATCATTATGTGTAAAAATAATAAGGAAAAATGCATTGATATGAAAGGTATGGGGCAGCCAAATACTTTCACTCTATGCAATGAATTATATAATAATCCAATATGGCATAGAGAGCTTAGTCACTAACTAGAATAACATCATAAATAGATAGTTTGCCCTTATTACAATAATCTATAGCTTCTATCAAGATGTTTTACATAATTATAATAGAATCAATAACAATGATATAAAATTCTAAGCCACTTTATTCTATATAATTTCCAACCATAATCATGATTGGCATAATTCAAAATAATAATATATGAACTAGTTCTTGTCATATCTTAGATAGATAATGTATTTAGGTAAGATATCAACTAAGGTAATAATATGATACTAGCATAAACAAGGTATGAAATAAGAAATAAACATCATAACTTTCTATATAGACATGGTATTATCATATACCTTTTATCAAGAGGATGGTAATAATTTCCATCCATTTATTATCAAATGAGGCTTAGCACTAAGCTAATGCTAGTAACCATGATAACATAAGAAGATTGATCATAACATTAATTAATTTAAACTTAATAGTTTACACATTTTCAACATGTTAAAAAGAGGTTAATGTTAGATATTTGGAACTATTTCTATGACATTTACTACTACCCATATGAGGACAATCTAATATAAGCCAAACGAAGTTTAGGTTGAATTGAAAAAAGTGTTAGTAAGTTTGTAGTCAACATTCCATAGCATACCTAAAATTATAAATGCATTTCACATAATGGACATAAAAACCATTTTCAACTATCCAAATTAGAGGAGTTTCACTACGATTTCCATCTCATAATAAATAAATATACGTACAAAATTTTTGATCATAATATTTAACTGGAACAAGCAACATTTTAAAATGATTCCTAAAATAAAGCAACCTCAAAACCCATTTTAGATATAACCATATAGTCACTATGGTATAATGAATTGAAACAAAACTAGCCAACTCCATTAAAAAAAATAAGGATATTTAATTACCAATTCATAATAAAAAAAATTCCAAACCAAATGGTGGTGTCAAAAAATGGGGAAAATTCACCCCACCTTCAATAAAATAAAATACATACAATTTTTTATATTATGACCTTAAATAAGAGAAACAATAATCAAATGACTCATGAAATCCTGCAAATCCAATTCCATCATAGACAAATAATATAACCTCTATTATGGCTTAACTTATTCAAAGTGGGCAACTACTCACTCAGAGAAAAACAAGACATTATCCAAGGTCATAACTTATTTTTTTCCTTAAACATGATAACCAAAATTTTCCATACAAAAATTTTATATTCAATCCTTAATGCTACCATGGACATGGAATATGCTCAAGTGGAAATAATATAATATTATCATAAGAAAATATACCCAACAGGGTTCCAATTAACTTACATATATTAACATAGAATTTAAAATTCTGAATTTAAACTTAGAAGGAGAAAAAAACATACCTAAAAATATATATACATAGTTTTATCTTGTCTTGCTCCCATGGTTGTGCCACACTAGTAACAACACCATTCTTTTTTACATCAACATGTTGTTCCTTCCCCCTCTTTGTCACCATCCATCTTCTTCATCTCATTATTTCTTAGTCCTCCTACTCACTCCCAACATGGTGGTGGCCTATGCAGGAATGAAACCCTTAATATTCCCTGTAATCTCCTCACTCTCTTCTCTCTCTTCCTAGCCAAGTCATTGACCCAATGAAGATCGACTCAATCCAAGTGCTAAGACAAAACCCTAAAATCAAATGACTTACCTCAATTTATAACATTAAATTCCTATGTCATGACAAATCTATGATAGGATTAAATTTACACCCAAATTTCAATTTCACATTAAAGAGGAAACATTGTTTCCTTCATAAGTTTACTATTTATTTCCCAATTGAAGTATATGGAGTATTCCAAATTTGATTGTGGATAAAGGGGGAATACAATGCTTCTTTATTTTCACTTGCTTTCCCACATAGGAATTTAAAGAACATCCTACCCTAAACCATAATGTAATAAAATTAGAAAATAAGCAAAGGTCTCTATACATACAAATGACAATGCATTTAAACTTCAATTTAATACACAAGGTCATAAATCAATTAAAATTCATTTTAATTTCACATGATCATCACCGTATGCATAATCTTTAAGCTTTTAAAGAATGATGAAATAAGCTCCTCTTAAACACACACACACACACACACACACACACACACACAACACACACACACACACACACACAGAGAGAGAGAGAGAGAGAGAGAGGAGAGAGAGAGAGAGAGAGAGAGAGAGAGAGAGAGAGAGAGAGAGAGAGAGAGAGAGGAGAGAGAGAGAGAGAGAGAGAGAGAGAGAGGGAGAGAGAGAGAGAGAGAGGGATGTGTGTGTGTGTGTGTGTGTGTGTGTGTGTGTGTGTGTGTGTGTGTGTGTGTGTGTGTGTAGGTATGTATGTAAAAACATAAATAGACCATCTTAGGGTTTATTTATGTAAATGTGTGTGTGTGTGTGTGTGTGTGTGTGTGTGTGTGTGTGTGTGTGTGTAAGTATGTAGGTATGTATGTAAAAACATAAATAGACCATCTCAAGTTCTATTTATGTTTTTACATACATACCTACATACCTACACACACACACAGATATATATATATATATATATATATATATATATATATATATATATATATATCTGTGTCTCTGTGTGTGTGTAGGTATGTAGGTATGTATGTTAAAACATAAATAGACCCTAAGATGGTCTATTTATGTTTTTACATACATACCTACACACACACACACACACACACATATAGATTCATATTAGAATTATTTTTCTAATTTTGACCATGATCCAAATAACCATACTAGTTGACCTTATCAAATTGGTTATATAATGGTGCCAACTAGTGGGGTTGTGACATCCTCCCCTCCTTAAAGAGGAGATATCTCAGTAACTATACAACAATCATGAAACATTTTATACTATAAAGAGATTTTATCACTCTTTTCACAATAAGTTTACACATTACAAGAATCAATAGATATCTTAAGGACTGAAGTAACCGGATTGATAACTTTTTCAATTATTAAAAAAATAGAAATCATTCCCACTACATATTTATGTAGTCCACTTATTCAAACAAGGATAATGCCATATATTTTATGTTCTAGTTATAATAATATATTTATTAACTCGTATCATGAGTAAATATATAGCCTTACCTTGTTGAAATCCATATGTTACCTTTAAGACAATCATGCCCTTAATTTAACTAAGCTAGACAATCATCCCTTCAACTTAGTTCCCTCTTGTAAGGCCAAGGCGAGAAAAATGAGGTGTTGCAACCATGGAATTATGAAATAATAGAAATTAAAATTAAATAAAAATTAAAATTTTGTGCCTCACAAGGCCATCATTTCACATAGAAAAACATTAAAACTTATAGCAATATGTTTTTCCAGCTTAATCTTTCCCTTATGTTGGCAAGTTTATAAATTAAGTGTAGTTTTTAATGCAATACTATTAAACATCACCTAATTTCTAGCCACTTATGTAGTTTCAAAATCAATTAATCCATGCCAAAGTATGCATTCTAAGCTGTAGTTGCCAAAAATACTTTGATATTAACAAAAAAAATTAGTACTCTTCAAACCACAAACTCATAACAATTAGGTTATACAAAATAATTATATTCAAGAATTTTCATCTTAATCATGAAATTATTACTAAAAACTTAATAGTTAAATAGTTTTCAACAGAACCTTCCTCTCATAATGAGGAATTATTAACACATAAATTAGCAACTTTATAATAGTAGTTTCCCAAAAAGCATTTCGACAATTTTTAGATTTTTTTGTGGATATAAGAGGATTCTTCCATGACATTTTAGGTTATATAGCTATACTAATAACTTATATTATTTCCACAAAATGAAAAATAAGGCCATGATCATACAAGTACATGGTATTTTCACCACTTATAGTATGATTCATGCATCACTTATTTCATTCATTCCAAATAAAAATCAACAATATCAACCACACTACTATGGTCCCCATAACACATGTTATACATGCATAGCTTCTTGGTAACACTCATCAAATAATATAAAAAATAATATAGATCTATCATTCCATGGT
>JARHVA010010090.1:0-27500 GCA_037957365.1 Torreya grandis
TAATCACCATTCTAGTGGAGAACTAGAGAAGAATAGAGTTAGGCATCTAGCATTTGATTTCTATGATTGTATATAGCTTAACATAATACAAACTTGATTATAAAGTTAATTTATAATGCAGTTATCTCTCTTGTTTATTTTAATTAAGATCTAACACAATGAACTTCATATTCTATATCATTCATAATTGACTTTTACATTTATAACTATCTTAACTATTATTAAATAGGTCATCCACTAGGTCTCTTCCTAGGCCTCAGATTAGACTAGTAGAATATAAATCATGAAATTAATTGAAATGTAATAAATAATAATGTATAATGTATTCATTTGATACTCTAATACGTAGGTTTTAGGAAAAGAAATTTTATTGTGGCATTATGGATAATTTCTATTTTGAGCCTCCACTTTAGCTTCTCTCTTATTTTTCCATTCATGGAGTTGTTGGAGGAATTGGTTTGTAGATATATAATACATTTTCAAAGTTTACAAAGGTAGATCAGAGTCAATTAGAAAGGCAAGGTGATATAAAAAAAATTAAAAAAAAACATTATTCTCTCCAACAGTTTCTTGAGAAGCATTTCAATGGTTATTTTAGTTTCTCTCTTATTCTCATTTTATTTTATTGATATTATATTTTTTTTTCAATGTTATTTTTATAGATAGATCCATCTAAGGGAATAAAAATGATAGTCACACTAGGAATTTGATGCCATGCATTACTCCCCATGTCAACACATCCACTAATGTGGTCCTCCTTGTCAAACATAAAACATAGATCTTTACTTTCTTTCTTAACAATGGTGTTGTTTTTGGTAGAATAATGATTCTGCTTCGGTGTGGATTATTTAGTGGTATAAACTAATAGATGTTCTATTATTTGATTATTATAAACCCTATTGATTTTTCCCTCTTATGGAAAAGTAGATATTGTCTAGGATTATAGCCTTAGATGGTTGCCTTGTTTGCTTGGCAGTGTGCCTAGTTTATAGAGCTCTTTGTAGTGTTGTCTTTGTGTGATATAAAATGTACTAAATTTGGTGGAAAAATACTCTCTCTCTCTCTCTCTCTATCTCCTCTGTCTCTGTCTGTCTCTCTCTCTGTCTCTCTCTCTCTCTCTGGAAAAATCTCTCTCTCTCTCTCTCTCTCTCTCTCTCTCTCTCTCTCTCTCTCTCCCTCTCTCTCTCCCTCTCTCTCTCTCCCACTCCCTCTCTCTCTTCCCTCTCACTCTCTCTCTCTCTCTCTCTCTCTCTCTCTCTCATCTCTCTCTCTCTCTCTCTCTCTCTCTCTCTCTCTCCTCTCTCTCTCTCTCTCTCTCTCTCTCTCTCTCTCTCTCTGCTTCTATAGACTCTTAAATTATTTATTTCTTCCCTTTATTAAGGCAATAATTTTAAAGCCTGCTTCTCTTTGCAATTAGTATCTATATAGGCCACTTTAATGTTATTCTCAAATTTAATCCTATAACATTGTATTTATTTTTCTTATATCAACTCCATCATCAATTTCAAATTTTTATTTTACCTCAACCATCTCTTTCTCCATATCCAACTCTTTATCCTTGGTATCTTTCATATTTTGTGGAATTTTCATTCAAACTAATCCCTTCATTTTGATTTTATTGTCCTTTGTTCTTTCCTATGGGCCTTAGTGTGATCTCCCTCCTCTTTTTATATATCTCTGTAGGTCCTCAATATGATCTCAATCTTATTTTTCTCTATCACTATAGGCATAAATGTGCCTTTTCTTCCTCAAGAAGTCTGTCTCACCTTTCTTTCTTCTTGATACCTCACCTAGGTTACATTCCTCTATGCTTAGTGTTTTGGTACCCTCTAGTTACTTATTCACCTTGAAATTGTTTTTGAGATTCAACCCATCCTTTCCCTCGCTTTTTAATGCTCAATAGGATGTATGGATTATTTCTTTCCACTTAATCTCCTTTCTGTTTTTCAATGCTTGAAACAAACTTTATTATATCTTTTTATCTGACTCTCAATAGAGTTTATCACACAATGTCTAAGGTATTCTAAACCTTGATCTATAAATATTTCACACTACCCCCCAAAATATCCTATTAACCTCTAATAAAAAAAGGTGCACATGGATCCTTAAAGGTTTAAAATTTTCAAGTAATGGTATTTTCTTTAGAAACATATAGCCTTGACATAGTTTTATCACATTGATCTTAGGGGTATTAGACTAGATATTGACTTGGATATACTATTTATATAGCCCCAAAAACTTATCGAATACTATTGACAATGTAAAATAAGTTTTCTAGTCCTCCATAACTTCTATTCTTGATTAGAGTTGTTGAAGCACAATTCATACTCTATTTCATTCCTAATTAGGGTATGCAAGAAACTCAATTAAAAATAACTTTAATTTATCATTTAATAAAGACATTAAATAATTTTCATTAGTTATAAAACATACCAAGGAAATCACATATCATGTTTCAAATTATTTAAGCAAGTGAACAAAAGTTATAGGATTTTTAATAACATATACCCTATCTTTAAGGCCTATTTATATATAACAAAAAACTGGAATCTTTCATAACATGAATTTTTAGAGGGTTTCAAGATTAAAAATAAATTTTTATCATTTATAAATCATTCTAGTAGAAATCGTCACAAGATTTCATATGTTTCTATTGGTTTCTTTAGGACAAAAGTGAGCTTCTATGGATTAAAGCATTTTTTAGGATTTATCCTCCTCTACATGGTCTGAGAGGAATAAAATAGGAATGTTTTGAATATTATATACCTTAAAATATTTATTAAACTTGTGAAAACCTTTAATCCTCATGCATGACCTAAAACAAGATACTCAAATATTGCCATATTCCTGAAATTATGTGAAAATGACAATTTTTCCTTGACTATGACTTGTTTAAGAGCCCTATTTTCAGACCTGAGAATGGCACAGTGGATGTAAATTAAAATTTTAACATATTAAAATCCTAATACTAAATCAAACAGATTATAAACTAATATCCTTACTTTTATATCAGTTATTTAATATGATGATAATAAAATCATGTGAAATTAAGCCTTTTATAGACTTGCAATTCATGTGAAAGTAAGAACCTTTAATGGAAACTTTAGTTATTGTAAATATTTTTTAGAAAACAAAGATAAATACATATTGAATTATTTGAATAGAATCATATCAAGTCATTGAAATATAGGTCAAATGGACATGTAGATAAGAGATTTATCTCTTCCACGCCATCAAAGTAGGTCAATTTCCTTCCCAAGGAAAATGGTTTGTAGTGCTTTAGTATATTTTTGTTCATTTTTTTAATAAATAAATTTTCTAAAAATAGTTATTAACATATGGGTTTTTAAGGGATACCTATGATGGAGGTTATGTACCATTGATCCAGTGAAGTGTTAACTCTTTCTTGGGCAGGGAGGACTACCTACACACAAGAAATAGTTTGGACGAGATCCGGTTAATAAGATAGATGAGTGGACAACCTGATGTTAGATCAATTATAAGAAGTGGTACACTTACTTAAATGATGTCAGTCCTATTTTTTATGCAATTGAGTGGATATTTTAATAATTAAATTATAAAAAATCACATGCTAATATAGATGTGATACTAAAATGAAATAGATTGATCTATTACATAGATGTTATCAAATCCTTCATTTCAATAAGCTATAGTTGAGTATTCTTATTATTGTATTACTTTGAATTATTTAGTGACTACTTATAGAGTACAACAAAAGATGATTTCACAAATTCCTAACTCAAAGGAGATATCAATCTGATATGCAATAAGTGAGTGAGGGACTATGGGTAAATCATGCATGGAAACTGTTGACCAAATCTGACATTTAAGTCAAATTGGGGCACCTTAGTAAAAAAACATGAATTTTTATGTCTATAAGTGGGTATAATATCTTGACATGAGGTGTTTCATAGGTCATTTTATTTTAACTAATGTTATATTACCTTGGGTCAATTAGTTTTTATGTCCTTATATCATTTTTCGGTTATTTGAGGGGTCAAAATAGTGCATTTAATTTTTTGTAGGGTTTATTGAGAAAAAATCAAGTTTAAAAACATGATTTAGTGTCCCATGTGTCAATAAAGGCTTAGACAACCTAAAATTCTAAAAATATGGTAGGTTTTTTTAAAGAAAAGTTAGTTTTCTTAAAGAAAAAGAAGAAAATGACACTTGTACGGGCTCCATAAGAAGTGTACAACCTTAGAAAAGGTGTAAATATGACTCTTAATCTTAAAAACACTTACATCCATGCTTTAATGATTTTTAAGTTATATTTTGAGGCTAGAACTATTCTACTCTTTTCTTAGCTTTTTAGACACATTAAAGTGACTTGCATGTTTTTACGTGGTATAGTCAGCACAAGAATTTTAGGAAAAATTCTCTTGTGGGTGTGTTATAAACTTATATACCTTAATTTTAATAGAAATAATTTTTAGAATGATTAATTTTTTCTTTATGAATCATCTATTTGAAGTTGACTATTCAAATCTCCCTATCAATTGGTGCACCCTTCAGGTTTTGGTCTTGTTTCGAGACATTCATACAATCTATCTACTGATATTGCTTCCAAAGGATGTTGAACACTTTTCATAATTTTATCCATGATTAGTTTCACATTTTAGTTTATTTAATATTACAAGTACCTAACTTTACAATATGAATTCACATGTGTAGTTTCAACCATTTTCTTTACTTTCAAAAAGATGTATTCTCTTCATAAGATTCATTTGAATGGGAAATGGTTTATTATATGTTGATATGTCATGGGTTCTAACTCCTTATAGTATTTGGTCCTCACACCCCATAATTTTATCAAAATCCATGTCTCCACCATTCTAGACTAGTCATTCAACACTATGTCTATCTTATTCCACATGTTTACAAGTGGATTGCATGTTTAAGGAGATGTTTAAAACTTGTTTCAATATATCATTGGTGGAAATCATGTAGTCTAGGTTTTGAGTTTGAGTTTGAGTTAATTTTGGGATTCATTTATCCTCAATTCTTCTACTCCATTCCAAGCATCCTACCTACATATAGTTCATATGTACCTACAAGAGTCTTTAACGAAGTCATGATGAGAAGAGAAAGGATTGATATGGTTTTCAAATTCTTAGGATTGTTAATATTATATTTGGAGACTTGATGAAAATATATGACCAAAATAATTATGCTTCTCTCTCTGCTACTTGAATTCATGATTACTACCTGTATACTAAACCTCCACCTACAGGTGACCTGGGCAAGAAATGAGGACCTCCCGTTTGGGATGTTTAAACAAGATATAGGATCTTTCTTAAGGTTATAGTAGGCTTAAATCATTATAAAAAGAATTTTTGAGGTTTATATATTTATCAACAAGTTAAGAACCATATTTAAAAGGGTATTGACTATTTCAGGCAACCTTCCTTAAAAAGGGAAAATACAGGCCCATGAGCATTATTGAATAACATTATACATGACCTTATGAACTATTTATGCTTTATAATAACCTTATTTAATAGCCTCTAAAATGGAAAAGACCCTTACAAGGTTGGAAGAGGGAAGGTGGTCATCAAATTCCCTCAAAGTGCCTATAAAACACTAAGCACAGGTCGCTTAGTCCATAGGCCTAAATCCAAAAGGGACCTCTATCCATCCAAGTGAAAATTAGGTCTATTTTCTATATATGAATGATTCCAAATTGTTTAGGTGGTATCGATGGAATAAAGGATCATTAATGAGAAGGAAAGGTTATTTTTTTTCCTTTCATACATTTTCCCATTCTGTACACTATGCAAATATAGACCTATAGTAGGGTCTTATGGCCAAGAGTGTCTCAGTCCAAAAGAAGCATAGTTTTTTACCTCCATTTAGCATATAATATGAGTTCAAGGTGTATAGTTGTGGTGTAACCCTAAGGTGGACTCAAGTACACCTGTTCACACCATGATCATCCTAGTTGAGGCCTTTAAACATCCACCTATAGCAAACATAGTTGAAAGTGAGATACATTGTTGTTTTGGTAGTATCTTAAAGCATTCAGGGTGAGTAAATGGTATAGATAGTTATTTTTGTGACTTTAGGACTCTAGGAGAGTCTCAAAACACCATATTATAGTATTATGTCTATTTTATATATATGAATGGTTCTAAATGGTATCTCAATCTGGACTGAGTCAAGTCATGTGAAGGTATATACAAAGTAGAGGTGATAGGAAGAAAAAGAATAATTTAATTTGTATCATGATGATCTAAGCGATACATTATAGTGGAGACACAAGTAAATAAAGGATCCCTAATAGTCTACACTCAGTCCAAAATGCAAAGCCCTACAAATAGTGCCCTTCCTACAAGTTCATCTCACTTTCATGTATTGGAAGGTCATATAGGATTACCAGGTGATCAAAAGTTTTCAAAGAGTCCTCACAACTTTATAATCCAATTATACATCCAAATTGTTTAATAGAATAGGGGAAAGTACCCCCTATTTTATCTTAGATAGGAGGTACTTCCCTAGTGTCAAAACTGACAAGATTTGGAAAATGGAGATAAAAAAATGATCCAAAAGTTAAAAGAGCCCTAGAGTAAGGTTTATAAAGTTTTAAAACACATAAAAATCATAAATACCATTTTAAGGAATGGAACTCAATAGGGTACCTTGTGCTAAGGAGTTGCAGTCAAACCCATGAGGCATGGTTATGCCTAAAAACCAAATAGAGGGTCAAGTATAATTGTAGATATAAGAGAGATTTATAATGTATTAGATCATGTGTAAGATGTTTTTGAAATGTGTATGATCTACTGAGGAGGGAAAACTTCAAGAGGTCATTCTTAGACCTTGAGGTATAGATAGGCTTTTAGGAATAGTGAGACCTTAAAGCCAAAGAAAAGGTCATTCTCAACTCCATCCTTAGATGATAGCTAAAATGGATAAAAAATTTATTATAGGATGTATAATAATGTGTTTAAGCCTTTGGAGAGCAATGATATATAAAATAAACCCAATTTTTGACTAGAACAACTTTTGGCTTGTGTAAATGGAAGAAAGGTGTTCAAGTGAGAAACTTTGAATGCTCATATATCCTCTAATGCTTTGCATGGTAACCCAAGAAGTTTGGAAAATATATAGAGGGTCATAGAAAATGTTTATGGAATTAGATTGAAATTTTGATGTGAAAACTTTATGAACAATACTTAAGACCAAAAATAGGTCCAAAACCCTACTAAACACTTGCCAAGGACTAGTTTTAGGAAATAATCTTAGATAGCTACTAAGATGAAATAGTTTGTCTAGGATTATGATTGGAGATTGTATAGGTCTCCATTAGACTACTTCACACCAAGATAAGTTGTATATACTTGTATGGATGGGGTTTGAAATAAGGTTTGTCTCAATATTTTATGTGTCTACAAGAAGAGTTAAGAGATGAAACAAAGTTGGATAGAAAATTAATATTTTTTATAACTCCCAATATTAATTTAATGTCTTAAAACAAATTATATTTTCCCCAACTATGTGATTCAAATCTAACATATTAGACAAACTATTGAAGAAAATTGAAAACTTTAAATGATCTCATTTTAAGATGTCCCTGATGATTTTAGGGACATGTAAGGTATTAAAGTTTTTTGTAAACTTCCTATAATTTATTTTAATGATAAATTTAAATAATTTTGGAGGCCAAGTGGGTAAGGTGGATGAAAGGGTAATTTTATGGATAGTAGATCATGATGGTTCACTTTCAAAGTTCTCTAGAGGACCAGGCATGGAAATAATGGCATATAGATTCATGTGTGAGAGTATATCCCTCCATTACAATAATTTATAATAATAATCATCAATTATAGGATGTTCAAAAAACTCGAATCATGAGCGCATTTTTTCTAAGCCAGTTGAGGAGTTTTTTGGCCACTTTTCATGAGGTTTATGACTTGGATTGACATTGGGATCTCTTGATCTTGAATGGTTTGACCCATACCTTCTTATAATTCATGGATAAATTATTTTATCAGCTTTAAAAGTGTCCTTATGACCCTTGGACTTATCTTTTCTTCTCTCTTTCACAAGTTCTATGATAACTATCCATTTTGGCATTGTATTGGATGCTCCACTTTAGTATGGTGAAGCCTTGATCATTTGTATACCTTTTAGTCAATAAAATGACAAAGTTTTACATCTTACATGACTATTCATAGTGTTTTTCATTTGAATGATTGATTTTTATTAACTGACACTCTTGTTTCCCTAACATGTCATCTCATTCTTGCAACCTATTTGTAGTTGGAGAACTTCTTGTAGTGCATGGTTAATTTTTTTGAGATATGTCAAGGAATAAGTGAGTTTATCTCTTCATAATTTCCATTCAATGCCTCTTATCTATTATTCATATCCTTTTATATCATCTATGGCCCCATAATGTAACATTGATGTGAGAATATGTAGATTGGAGAAGTGTATCTTTGGTTTGTTCTTTCATTTCAAGTGTAGGCATACATATGGTTGGAAGTAATCAGTCTCTTTCATGTATCACCTCACTTAGGTTAGTTTGTTTTTTGTTATATTTCTCCCTTTTAAAACCCCAAATTTAGAAGTATCACAAATTAAAATCGGTACATCAAGGGAACTAGCCCTCTCTAGAGACTCACCTAATTCCTTAAGCTTTCCCACAAGCCTAGAGGTGATTCCATTATGCCACTTACATGAGGAGATCTTTTAATCTCCTCAAAGGCTGAATATATAAGTGATAATAGATTTTCGGATGACTAGTGGTTATTTTGTTCTAAGAGATTGGGATATTTTTGGTGTTATCTCTAAATAATCAACCTTTGGAGGCATCTATCAAAGCATCAATGGTGACTCTCAATATACATCAAACTACTCAATAAGCCCAGGCATTCAATTTGAATATTTTTGATAACCTTTTCTTCTGTTCATAGTTTTGAATGAAGTTTCATGGTTGAACATAGATTTAAGTTTTGTTCCCTAGATGTTGGTGAGATATATGCAATCTTGTGCCATTCCCCATCAATATGAACAAGTCCTTGGTCAACCTTGTCATGATCATTAAAAACCTCAATATGACCTTCATAAGATATAATATGACCTTCATAAGATATAATATGACCCTTTAAATCACTATAGAATTTGATATCCATCCTACGAACCATGGCAGACATATATCCCCTCATTCCCCTCTCCATAAGGACCACATATTGTTGGAAAATTCTAGGAGAATGGCTACCAAAAAACACCTATATATAAGCCTCAATATGAGCCCTATCACTAATTTAATGATGCCTATCATCGTCAATACTATTCCTATTATTATTTCCATATGAAATAAGAGGTTTATATGGGTTGTACATAAATATATCTTTGGAAAAATGCAACTTTTGCTCATTTAGATGTTACTCCTCTTAATCAACCCAAGAATTCACTTCCATCAGAACTCACTATTGTTTTCCTCTTTTCTAAAACCATTCATAAGAATTTTCCTTAATCCTACAATCCATCTCAAACCCCTTCACCTTCCACTACATCTCAAACTCCATCTCCTTCACCTCAAATTCATGAGCCTATCCAACAAGCCTCCATTTCATTTCTTCTCAAAGAGGAACCTATCTTGAGAAAAGCAAGTAAAGAAGAAAAAATTCTATTCACCATTGATCAAGAGACTCTCGTGAGTTATTGTGAAGAATCAATCACCATAGGTACTCCCATTGATGAAAAAAAGGATAATAAAATAGCTAATGTCTCTATGTTTTGAAGGAATGTGTGTCCATGGAAAAACCCCTACATTTCACCCTTAACCTAATTTTGAGTTCTATATACCAACTCCACCAACTAGCTCATCTTGTACTTACCCTATAATTATTTTCCTTGATGGACCTATGGTATGGGAACCTAAGGAGTATCAGCTGGTTGACAAAGAAAGAGAGATCTTGTTTGAAGAAAACCTACCTCCTTGGCAGCCTCATTAGGCTACATCACATGATTTCAAAATGCCTAGTCTTGACATCACCATAAAGGAGAAGAAATGGAAGATATTTAAGCCCTTGAATAATCTTCTAAATATGATTGAAATGTTGTATATGATCATCATAATCATGAAGTGGAATGTGTTATTAAGGATGGGGAACACTTTCAAGTCATTTCTGAAGAAGTGGCAGTCCTAGATGGGTTTCATGAGACCAAGGTAGAAGAAATAGCTCTTGAAGATGATCATGAGGAAGAAGATCTATGGAAGAAGTTAAATAACATATGAAAGGAATTTTATGAGTTGGTTGAAGTTTATTATTCTCCAGAATATTTCATATATAAAGATAAATCCAATCTTGTTGATGAGTCTAATGAATATAAGCTTGAGTGTGTAATCAAACATAAAGATGGAGCTCTTTCTATTGGTCAAGAACCAACTATCATGAAGCCACTTGATGATGTAATGGATCTTGAAGAAAACCAACTTGATGATATCATACATCAAGAAGATAAAATTTAGGAGATAATGGTTCTAGATGATTAAGATCATAAGGATAATTGACAACTACAAATGGAGTTACATCAAGAACTTGAAGATCCTTGCCAAGTTGAAGGCCAAGAATATGAGAAGGTGAAAGAAGAACATTCCATGGAATATAATGATCAATATTGGATATAGTTTTAAAATCTCCTTGATGATCTCGAAGAGATTGAAACTAAGGAGAAGCATAATCTTGTTAAGAGCACCATGGAAGACATGAAGATATGCCTTGCCTAATCATCAATTGAGAATCTACATGACAAGATTAAATATTTTTAAATGCAAGAGGAATAATTTTAAATTATATAATTTTTTGAATATGGTCTACTTGAGAGTATGACAATTGAATTGTGAAAGAATAAGTATGATCCACAAAACATCCAATCCAAGAAGAAGCGTGCTTTGCACCATATTCCATCTCATGAAGAAGGTGATGCTTAAAACTTTTCCTTTGATATAGGAGGGAGGTATGCTCATTTTTAGTTTATATAATATGTTTTTATGTACTTCCCATATGTTCTGAGGGCACTTGTGTGTCTTGTGTGTTTGCTTTCTTTGTTGTGTGTGTCTTTTACTTTGTGTGGTAGATGCAGTTACTAGTGTCTTGTCTTGATCAAAGGTTTGTCATCAATGGTAAAAATTTTATGAATTTTCTCATTCCTTAGATGAATCCTAAGCCCAATGTACTAATAAGGCTACTAGTATAGTTTGTATAGCAGACATACTACCCCTATGAGTCACCAATTTGTTGACCAAATTTGACTTTTAAGTCAAATTAGGGTACCCTTAGTAAAAAACATGGATTTTGAGGTCTATAAAATGGTATAATATCATGTCTTCAGGTGTTTCATAAGTAATTTTATGTTCAATAATTTAATATTATCTTTGGTTAATTATTTTTTATGTCATTTCATTTTGTGTCATTTGATGGGTCAAAATAGTGCATTTAATGCTTTGTATGGGTTTCTTGGGAAACATGAAATTGAAAAAAACATTATTTCATGTCCCATGTGTCATTATAATCCTTATATAATTTAAACTCTTGAAAATATGGTAGGTTTTTTAGAAAACATTTAGTTTTCTTAAAGAAAAGGAAGAAAATGGCACTTGTACGACCTCCTTGGGAAGTGTGCCACTTGGAAAATGTGGTAATGTGGCTCTTAATCTTTAAAAAAATCATATCCATTATTTATTTGTTCTATAAGTTCCATTTTGAGGCCAAAACCGTTATGTGCTTTTCTTTGCTTTCTAGACACACTAAAGTGACATGTAGCTTTTTGCTTGGTATGATCAACACAAGCAGTCTCCAGAAAAAAAATAATGGGGGTGTATTATACAAATATATACATTAATTTTAATATAAATAAGTTTAATAATGATTAAATATGCTTTATGAATCATCCATTTGAATTTGACTGTTCAAATCTATCTATCAATCTATATACCCTTTAGGTTTAGGTATTGTTCATAGAATTATATATAATCTAGATGATGATATTTATTAGAAAGGATTTTTAATAATTTTTATAATATTATACATTATTGTTTTCATATTTTTAATTTTTTTAATAGTCCAATTAACTCGCTTTGTAAGATGAAGTCATTATATGTAGTTTCAGCCATTTTCACTACTTTTTGAAAGTTGTATTTTCTATGTAAGCTTCATTTGAATGTTAAATGGTGTATTATATGTATATATGTTATGGGAGACACCTAATTATAGGTTTAGGTCTCACACTTGATAGTTTTCTCAAAACCCATGTCTCCACCATGTTGGACTAGTCATTTAACACTCTACCTGTCTTATTCCACATGTTTACAAGTGAATTTTAGATTGTAGGAGGTATATATATATTTTTTAAATATATACTTGGTGTAAATAATGAATTTAAGGTTTCTATTTTGATTTTGAGTTGCTTTTTGGATTCATTCATCCTCATTTTTTACTCCATTCCAAGCATCCTACCTGCATACAGTTCATATGTACTTATAGGAGTCTTTAATGAAGTCATGATGAGAAGAGAAAGGATTTATATGGTTTTAAAATTATTAATATTGTTAAGATGCATTTTTATTCTTGGTGGAAATATAGGAACGATCTTAACTATGCATACCCTCTCTATGATTTGAATTCATGATTACTACTTGTATACTAAACCTCCACCTACATGTGACCTAGGAAGAGAAATGAGAACCTACCCTTTGGGATGTTGAGACAAAGAATATGATATTTATTGAGGTTATAATAGGCTTAAATCATTATGACAAGACCTTTTTATGTTGGTATACTTATCATCAAGTTAAGAACCATCTTCAAAAGGGTAATAATTGATTCAAGCCATAGTCCCTAAAAGGGAAAACAAAGGCCCATGATCATTCTTTGAATATCATTAGATATGACCTCATGAAACTTTTATGGTTTCTAATAACCTTATCTAAAATCCTTTAACATGAATAATACCCTGGACAAGTTGTAAATGTATATGGTAGAGGGAAGGTGGTCTTCAAAAGCCCTTAAAGTGCCTACAAAGACACTAAGTACAGGTGGTTTAGTCTATATGCCTAAATCCAAAAGGAACCTTTATCCATCCAAGTTGAAAATTGGGTCCATTTTATATATATGAATGGTTCCAAATGGTTTAGGTGGTATCCATGGAATAAAATATCATCAATGAAAAGGAAAGGTTGGTTTTTTTCCTTCCATACATTTTCCCACTTCGTACACTATGCAAATAGAGACCTACAATAGGGTCTTCAGGCTAGTAGTGTCTCAATCCAAAAGAAGCATAGTTTGGACGTCCATTAACCATATAAAATGAGTTAAAGGTGATATAGTTGTGGTGTGACCCTAATGTGGACTCAAGTAGACCTTTTTACACCATGATCATCCAAGTTGAAGCCCTTAAACATCCACCTACAACAAACATAGTTGACTATGAGCCACATTATTATTTTGGAAGTGTCTTAGAGCATTCAAGGTGAGTAAAAGGTAAAGAGAGTTTTTTTTTTACTTTAATAGTCTAGGGAGATTCTACAAACACCCATTCAAGGTCTCATATCCATTTACAACCAGCTGGAAATGACCGAGATAGGGTGGACAATAAATTGATTTGAGTGTCAAAGTATTGTTCTTAGGTCCCTCAAACCAAATTCATGAGTATACATCTATCTTTTGGAAATATTATCATTGATGTCAAAGGTCTAGCATTATTGGTGATAAAGGCCCCATTACATTTAATAGTATTTTGAATATTCATATCTTGGCTAATGTGTGTTAATATTTATTTAATATTAATAAATATATTTTTGGTTGCATATAAGTTAAAATAAGGGCCCTTGGATAAGTCAAAGATTCCCAAGGTAAAGACAAAAGAATAATGTGATGCATTTTCCTATGAAAAGTCATCTTGAGGAATTCCAAGAGTCACCAAGTGAAGATAAAAGAGGAAGGGTATAATTTCTCATGAAGGGACACTTTGGGAAATATGAAAAGTCACTAAGATAAAGACAAAAGAGGAAAGGATGCTTTCACTTATGAAGGATCACCATATGGCTTTTCAAATGCTAGGATATGAAGGGTCATGCAAGTTTGGCACCATTTTCCATGAGGATTGAAAGGTCACAAAGGGTGAAGGCAAAAGGTCATTTGAAAAGCTATAAATAAAGGCTTGAGAAGCTATTTGTAATATGAAGGAGAGTGCATGGTTTGTATTTGTTTTTTGAAGAGAAAAAAAAAGGAGATATTGTAGATTTCTATCATTTGTTGAGTAAGCAACATTGACAGATAGTTTTGTTTCATACACAAGAGGGGTCCGTGCTCCTATGGGTTATTGCTCAATAATTTTGTAAGTGGTTGGTGATCTTATGGGTTGGTTCTCACAAATAGTTGCTATGTTGGTTCTCGGCAAAAGGGTTGGTGATCTTAAAAGTTCGTGCTTATCAACTTTGTATTTTGAGTTGGTGCTCATTCATATACTTGATATTGTTCTCCATGGTTTTTTTCATTTTGGGTATCAACGTAAAAATCTAATCTCTCTCTCTCTCTCTCTCTCTCTCTCTCTCTCTCTCTCTCTCTCTCTCTCTCTCTCTCTCTCTCTCTCTCTCTCTCTCTCATGTGGTGCAAATTATTATTTCAGTTTTATTGCATATCTTGAATGTATGATTGAGTGGTTAAAGAAAAGAAATCAGATTGAATAAAAGATATATAATATACTGATTCACCCCACCTGTCATTATATTTTGTGCTTAAAATTTGGTATTAGAGTAGGTTCCTTTTGAAAACAATTGACAAATTGAAGGTAGATCAGGAAAGCATGATGGCTAAATCATATGAAGGATTTTCTAAAAATAAGGCACCTTTGTTTGATGGGATGAATTATGTTTTTTGGAACATAAGAATGAAGACTTATTTGATGGCCCTTAGATTTGATAGATGGAAATCAATGGTGGAGGAATATAAATAGCCACAAACACTTGTAACTACTCCAGTAGAAAATAAGCCAAGTGAAAATAATTCTAAAGCTTTAAATTTTATTTTACATGGTTTATGTGAATCAAAATTTATTAAAGTTATGCAATTTAAGTATACTCATGAAGCTTGGGTAAAACTTGAGAATATTTACAAAGGTGATGGAAATGTTCATCAAGCTAAGCTTAAAACTTTTAGAAGATAGTTTGAGATTTTGAAGATGGAAAAGGAAGAAATTTTAGCAATTTATCTCTTGTGGGTTGATAAATAGCCAATCCGATTCAAGGTCTTAGAGAAAATTTAGAAGATTAAACTATGATTAAATTTTTTTTGAGATCTCTACCATTGAGATATGATGTGAAAGTCTTAGCAATTGAAGATATGAAAAAATTAGCCAAGCTAAAGATGGATGAGGTTCATGGTATTGTTACGTCATATGAGATGTAGACTGAACAAGATAAACCTTCAAAGAGAGAAGTGGATTTCAAGACATCAGAGAAAGAGAAGATTAAAATTCAACAATCAAGTGATAATTATAATGATGATGAAGATGACAATGGAGCTCTATTCATTCACAAGCCAAAAAAGGGCATACGTAAATATCAAGTAAAATTACCTTTTAAATGTTTTAATTGTGGAAAGATTGGACATTTTGTAGCTAAATTCCCAAATAAGGGTAAAGAAGACAATGAATAAGGAAAGAATACATAGAAGAATAATTTTAAAGGTAAATTCAAAAAGGGATTCAAGAAAAAGAGTTTGTATTCTAAAGATCCTAGCTTATTTGAAGATAGTGGAGTCAGTAACTCAGAAGAAGAAGAGATTATATTTATGCCCAAACATGAAGATGCCTCTGCAAGCAAAAGTATAGATAATCAATAAGAATAATAGAATGATGCTGAAGTGAATCTATAAGGAGAACTCATTTGTGCCTTAGAAGAGCTAAAAGCTCTTGAAAAGAAGAATCAAAGATTAAAGCTCCAGATCGAGAAAAATGAAAAGGAGTAAAAGGAAATAATTGAAGATCTACAAGCACACTTTGAAAAATCCAAGAAGAAAGGAGAATATCTAATGATATAGTTGAAAATAGTAATTAAATAATGTGAAAATTATGTTATTGAAATTGCTTCTTTAAAAGCAGATCTTGATAAAACAAATAAAACAATCAATGATAGACTAGCCAATGATTCAAAATTTGAGAATAACACTAATATGTTGAATAAGATATTAAAAACTAAAAGATCAACATTGGATTTGAAAATGAGAAATAGGATGTCACTAATTTCAAAAACAAGGAAAAAGGAAAGAGCTATGCTGAATGTCTTACTAAAAAATTAATAAAAAGGGAAGAAGTTAAGAATATAGAGGACATCTCAAACAAAGAAGGCTGGAGGGAACAAAGCTACAAAAGGAAATCAGATCATAGATACACAAATAGGTCCTATTTTTATGTTTAATATTTTTATTTTAATTTATATGGTCATAATAAATTAGAATGTTGAAAAAGAGATAACAGTTTCAGAAATAAGGAGAAGGAAAATCGTGCAGAATCAAGTAGAAGCCACAACTCTTTTGATACTCTATCAGGCTTTCATGAAGAGGCCATAATATGTTATAAGTGCAACAAATTTGGACACATATCTTGATATTTTAGAAGTGTGTTCAATTCGGTCAATAAGGACCATAGTTTCAAGGCTCCATTCATTAAGAAGAAAGTTCAGACAGGTTCTTGGCAAAAGAAATAACCTAAAAATCTATGTTGGTGTAGACAGCTTTGCATGGAAGGAATGAAGAAAATCTATGGTTCATTGATAGTGGATGTTCAAGGAATATAATAGGAGACAAGATTAAGTTCATAACCTTGAAAAATATCAATGGTGGAAAAGTAAAATTCAAAGACAATACTACTGTCAAAATTGTTGGAAAAGGTACACTAAGTTTAGATAATGGTAGAACTAAAACTAAAAATGTTTTATATGTAGAAGGTCTTAAGAATAATCTTTTGAGTGTAAGTAAAATGTGTGATCAAGGGTACATACTAAATTTTTATCTAGAAGGTTGTGAAATTATAAGAAAAGATATAGATGTATTGGTTGCAGATGCTCAGAGAATAGGCAATAACTTGTATATGCTATCAGACATCAAAGGTCAAAGATGTTGTTTGAGTCAAATTGAAGAAATTTGGAAATGGAATAGGAGAATGGGGCACATAAATTGTGAAAATCTTATCAAAATCAACAAAAATAAAGCAGTTAAATTTTTTCCAAAGATTACAAAGCCATTCGACACGCTTTGTGAACCTTGTAAGCATGGGAAGCAGGCTAGAAGGCGGTTCAAAACTAAAGAGAACTCAACCACTCAGGTGCTATAGCTTGTTAACACTAACCTATGTGGACCTATGATAGCTCAATGTACTCAAGGTGACAAATATTTCATGTTTCGTATTGATTATTTTTCATGTATGACTTGGGTAATGTTTTTAAAGAAAAAATCAAAAGATTCTAGACATTTCAAAGCATTCAGAGCATTAGTTAAGAATGAAACCAATTTGAAGATTAAGTGTGTAAGATCAGATAGAGGAAGAGAATTCATGTCAGATCAATTTATTGTTTTTTTTAAATATCATGGAATAAAGAGACATTATTCAGTAGCTAGAACTCTACAACAAAATGGAGTAGTTGAACGAAAAAATAGAATAGTTCAAGAAATGGTGAGGACAATGCTAAATGAATCCAAGATAGCAAATAAATATTCGAGAGAGGTACTTGCTATAGAAATTAATATTCATAATAGAGAATTATTAAGATTCAATAGTGATAAGACACTTTTTGATCTATGGAAATATAAACCAACAACAATTGATTATTTTAGAGTTTTCGGTAGCAGATGCTTCATAAAGAAAACTGATGAAAAACTTGGTAAGTTTGAATCTAGAAAATAATGATGGTATATTTCTTGGTTATTCTTGTAAAATTAAATCTTATACATGTTATAATAAAATAACCAAGAAAATTATTGAAAGAGTCAGGATAGAAGAAGATGAAACATAAAGAATTAGTGATCCAGTAGACACTCCTCAAATCATTGAAGAGGAAGGTTTTGAAGAAACATATGAAGATGAGGAGAAGGAGAAAAAGGAAACCAAAAATCCATTAAAATATATTTAGATATATAATAATGAAAATGACATCATCAGGAACATAAATGAAGGAATTCATAGCAGAAGAATGATGGTAAGTGAATCTGAGCAAGTTAATTTCTCTTTGTTATCCAAAATTCAGCATAGAACTTTTTTAGAAGCTAGACATGATAAGCATTGGGTTAAGGATATGGATGACGAATTAAATAAAATAGAAAAGAATGATACTTGCAAATTAGTGCCTAGACCAAAAGATCACAATGTGATAGGAACAAAATGGGTTTATAGAAATAAGTTGAATGAAAATGGAGAAGTGACCAGAAATAAAGCAAGATTAGTATGTAAAGGATATGCTTAGATGAGGGAATAGATTTTGAAGAAAATTTTTCACCAGTAGCAAGGTTAGAGGATATTAGAATGTTTCTTGCATATGCAGTGTTTAACAATTTCAAAGTGTTTTAGATGGATGTCAAATCTACCTTCATGAATGGGAATATTTAATAAGAGGTCTACATTGAGTAGCATGAGGGATTTACTCTCTTGAATATTTGAAACCATGTATGGATATTGAATAAAACATTGTATGGATTGAAATAATCTCCCAATGCTTAGTATGTAAGACTTGATAAGTACCTACAAGATCAAGGTTTGAAGAGAACATTTACTAATAGTAATCTCTACATCAAAATAGAAGGTGAACATCAATTGATTTTTGTGGTATATGTTGATGATATCATTTTAGGAGGAAATATTGAAAAGATGACAAAAGAATTTTTTGATAGAATGTAAAAACAATTTGAGATGTCTATGTTTGGAGAATTGTCATTTTTATTAGGATTGAAAATATTTCAGTCAGATAAAAGAATTTTCATATATAGAAGTAAATATGCCAATAAAATGTTGAAGAAATTTGGTTTTGAGGATTGTGCACCAGTTGGCACACTAATGTCTATAGGAAATAAGGTGAGCAAGGATGAAGACTCACCTATTATAGATCAATCATTATATAGATATATGATTGGTAGTCTTTTATATTTGATAGCATCAAGGCCAAACATCATGCATGTAGTAGTTATGGTTACAAGATATCATTCATCTCCAAAAGATAGTCATGTTTAGTTGGTGAAGAGAATATTCAGATATATCAAGGGGACATTGGATTATAGATTATGGTATCCCCTAGGTAGAGATTTCACTTTGGTTGCTTGTACAGATTCATATTGGGTAGGGTGCATGGATGATATAAATATTACAAGTGGAGGAGATTTTTTACTTGGTAATAGCTTAGTATCATGACTAAGCAAGAAGCAGAATTTAGTATCACTTTCTACAACTGAAGTATAATATATTATAGTACTATTGTGTTGTACTCAAGTGCTTTGGATCAAGAAAAATTTAGAAGATATCAAGGTAAAGTATGATGAACCTATTTCTATTTTTTGTGTTAACACAATGTTATAAATATTTTGAAGAATCCAGTGATGCATTCAAGAACAAAACATATTCCCATTAGATATCACTTCTTTAGAGATCAAGTTGTAGATCAATAAGTTAATATGGAATATATTAGTACTATCGAGAAAATTATAGATATTTTCACAAAAGTACTACCAAAAGTCACATTTGAGTATCTACAAGAGAAGTTGGGAGTAATTTATTTTACTTCCTGCCATTGAGGTTCAACATCAGTTGAGGGGGAGCTAAGTGTGAACTCCAGGCAGTCCCTTTTCCATTGATGTAAAATGGGGAGAATAATAGGTACAGGCATAGGTGAAAAAACATGTATAGCGAATAGATATATATTGCTATAGTAAGTGGGAGTTACTATATGTTTTTCAAATGGTAGTATGTGTATGTTTCAGGATGTGGCTGTTTCAGTTTGAGGTTGTCATCAATGACAAAGGGGGAGATTGTTGGAAATATTGGCATTGATGTCAAAGGTCTAGCATTATTGGTGATAAAGGTCAATTGCATTTAATAGTGTTTTAAATATATATATCCTAGCTAATGTGTGTTAATATTTATTTAATATTAATGAATATATTTTTGGTTGCATATAAGTCAGAAGAGGGCCCTTGGAGAAGTCAAAGAGTCACAGGGTAAAGACAAAATAAGAATGGGATGCATTTTCCTATGAAGAGTCATCTTGAGGAATTCCAAGATTCACCAATTGAAGAAAAAAGAGGAAGGGTGAAATTTCTCATGAAGGAAAACTTTGGGGAATATGAAAAGTCACCAAGATAAAGAAAAAGGAAGAAATGATGTTTTTACTTATGAAGGATCACCATATGACCTTTCAAATGCAAGGATAATAAGGGTAATGCAAATTTAGCACCATTTCCCATGAGGATTGAAGGGTCACAAAGGGTGAAGGCCAAGGGTCATTTGGAAAGTTGTAAATAAAGTCTTGAGAAGTCATTTGTAATATGCAAGAGAGTTCATGGTTTTTTTAATTTTTCAAAGAGAAAAAGTAGGAGATATTGTAGAGTTCTATCATTTGTTGAGTAAGAAACATTGAGAGATAGTTGATTTTTATGCACAAGAGGGCTTGGTGCTCCTGTGGGTTGGTGCTCACAAATTTTGTAAGGGGTTGGTGCTCTTATGGGTTGGTGATCACAAATAGGTACTTTTTTGGTGCTCGGCAAAGGGGTTGGTGTTTCTACAAGTTGGTGCTTGCAAACTTTGTATTTTGAGTAAGTGATCATTCATATACATGAGATTGTTCTCCATGGTTTCTCCCACTTTAGGTTTCCACGTAAAAATCTGGTGTCTCTCTCTCTCTCATGTGGTACAAATTAATTTTAGTTTTATTACATATCTTGAATGTATGATTGAGTGGTTAAAGAAAAGAAATTAAATTAAATAAAAGATATATAATATAGTGATTCACCCCTCCCATCTTAGTATATTTCATGCTTAATAATATCTTGTGACTTTAAAAGGTTTTAAAAGAGACTTACCAACATCTTTCCTAAATGAAAATGTCATAAACATCTACAAAAAATCCCAAAATGAATGCATACAACCATAATCAAGGTACATCCTAGATAAATAAGGATGTAATGTTTTAAATGATGAAGAAAGTGACTCCAAACAAGTACCAAATGATTTTAGAGAACTCCAGGGATCATATTAAGCATAATGTAAAACTTGAATTATGAAATACACTATTCACAAGTCCTAGAATCCACTTATAGCCAACAACGTAACTCAGTCTTGACTCAGTCACGACATGTGAAGGATATAGGGAGTGGAGGTGATATGAAGAACTATAATACTTTAATATGGATCATGATTATATAATGGATCCATAATAATGGATATTCAAGAAATGAAAAGACCCCTAATAGTCTACACTTAGTCCAAAATGCAAACCCCTACAGACAGTGCCCTTTTTACAAGACCATATCATATTTTTATGAATTTGGAATGTCGTACGAGATGGCCAATTACTCAAATTTGTTTAAATTTCTATCAAAATTTGAGGAATATAATTATACATCCAAAGTATTTGATATAATAGGGTAAGTACCCCATATTTTATCTCAAATAGAGGGTACTTCCTTAGGGTAAAAACTTATAAGATTTAGAAAATGGAGATAGAAAGGTGAACTATAAGTTAAAGGAGAAATATATGAAGGTGTATAAAGTTTAAAAACACATATAGCAATCATAAATACCAATTATGAAGGAATGAAACTGAACAGGGCACCTTCTAGTAAGGAAGTTGCAGATAGACCCATGAGGCATGGTTATGCCTAAAGACCAAACAGAGGGTTAGTTTCAATTAAAAAAAAAGAGAGATTTCTAATGGATTATATAATGTTTAGGAGTTCATTTAAAGTTTTTTTATCTAGTAATAAGTAGGGAGATCTTTAGGAGGTCATTCTTGGACCTTGAGGTATAAACAAGCTTCTAGGAATAGTGAGACCTTAAATCCAATGAAAAGGTAAATCTTAACTCAGCCTTAGATGATAGTTCAGATGGATAAAAACATGATTATTGGATGTATAAGGATGTTTTAAAACCTTTTAAGATCAAGGAGGTTTCAAAGAAACCCAATTTTGGCCTGGGAATAATTATTGGCTTGTGTAAATGGAAGAAAGGGGTTTGAGTGAGTAACTTTGAATGCTCATATATGTTATTATGATTTTCATGGTAATTCAGTAAGTTTGGATAAGATAGACAGGGTCATAGATAAATTTTTTGTGGAATTGGATTTGAATTTTGATGTGAAAACTCTATGAACAATCCTTAAGACCAAAAAATAGGTCCAAAAGCCTATTAAACCCTTATCAAGGACCAGTTTTGGGAAATGAAGTTGGTAAATACTAAGATGAAATATTTTACCTAAAATTATGATTTAATGTGGTATATGACTCCCTTAGTCTACTTTACACCAATATTATTTGTACATGCTTATATGGATGGGGGGGGGGGGGGAAATATGGGTTTTCTCACTATTTTGTGTATTGTGTAGGCTACAAAAAGACTTAAGAGATGAAAAAAAGTATAGATGGAATATTAAGTCTTAATATAACTCTTAGTATTAATTTAATACCATAAAATAACTTATAAGTTTCATAACTAGGTGATTCAACTCAGCCAGTCAAATCTGGCATATTGGACAAGCTATTGAAAAAGATGGAAAACTTCAAATGAGTTCTTTTTAAGGTTTACCTAGTGCTTCAAGGGAATTGTAAGGTATTAAAAATTGTCATATAATTCCTCCCATATATTTTCACTATAAATTGAAGGAATTTTGGAGGCCAAGTGGGTAGGGTCCATGGAAGGGTAGTTTTTTGGATAGTAGATGATGATGGCTGACTTTTACAACATTCTAGATGACCTGACGTGAAACTAGTGCAAGGAGAGGAATTTTTGAGATTATCCACTTCCATTAAAATAATTTTTAATATTCAGCATTGTATATAGAACATTAAAAAATATCTAATCATGAAGGGAAATTTTTTGAGCTAGTTGAGGAGTTTTCTTGCCACTATTCATGAGATTTTTGACTTGGATTGACACGTAGAGCTCCTGATATTAAATGGTTAAACCAATAACTTTTTATCATGCATGGGTAACATATTTTCTCAGCTTTAAAAGTGTCTTTGTGACCCTTGGACTTATTTCTTCTTCTCTCTCTCATAATTTCTATAACAACTGGCCATTTTGCCATTGTATTAGATGCTCCACCTGAGTATGGTAAAGCCCTCATCAATAAAATGACTAAGTTTTACCTCTTCCATTATTTCTCATAGTGTGTTTCCTTTTAGTGATTTATTTTACTTAAGTGACACTCTTGTGAAGTGTTATGAGATATTTCAAGGACTAAGTGATTTTTTATCTTCATTAGTACCATTAAAGGCCTCTTGTCTAGTCATCCTAGCCTTGTATATCATCTATGACCCCACAATGTAACATTAATGTGAGAAGATGTAGATTGAAGAATTGTATGTTTGGTTTGTTATTTGATTTCAAGTGTAGCATACATATGGTTGGATGTCATCAGTCTATTTGGTGTATCACCTCCCTTATGTTAGTTTGTTTTTAGTTATCTTTCTCCCTTTTCACCTCAAAAAGTTAGTATTAGTAGCAATCCAAAGTGGTACATGAAGGGAGCTAGCCCTATCTATAGACTAACTTCATTCTTTAGGTTGCCCACAAGCCTAGAGGTGATTCCATTGTGCCATTTAGATGAGGACAAATTTGCATATCCTCAAAGGGGGAATATCCAAGTGACAAAAAAAACTACATCATGTGTAATGCCTAAAACTGTCATCTATAAAAAAAGATTTATGATTTTAAGACCATAAATAGCTAATTGAATTTATTTTTAACTATTAAACTAGCCTCATACTATAGACAAAAATTAAAAAGACAATGATTAATTCTAATTATCTCATAATTATTATCAGTTATAGTAATCTTTACTGATTCGTGTGAGGAATCATCATCGATCTTGATAGTGGGGACAACAAGATCAGGATGGGGCTGAAAGGTAGGCTTTAAGGGACTATAAATAACATAGGGATAATTTATGATAATCTAAATAAACTAAATACAATCAAAAGAGTGTAATCAAATAATAAAAGAAGTATAATACATTCAAATATTCAATATACTTATCTTTGAAATGCATCTAATATTACATAGAGTTATCACACTGACAGTGATGTTCTCAATCTTTGAATGAGTGGGGATGGACTGAGATAGGTGTTTTGTTATTAATCAACTATTCCAAGATAATTTCTCTATCATTCTAGAGCATGAAATTGGGATCCCTTTGATCGAGGATGATCTAAATTTAAATTTAAATATATCCTAACAAGATCAATAAAGATCATAGGGATCAATGTTGATCAGGTCTAGGTTTACTATGTTCATTTAACAAATCTAATTCATGAGGTTAAAATTAGTCTAATATGTTTTAAACAATATTTGGTTAGTGATAAGTTTTTTAGAGGTTAAAACAACTTATAATAAATTTGGTGAGATTTGACTAGATTTAGGGAGGGGTAAATAGTTACCAAGGTGGAAAGTAATTAGTAAGACAAATTATGCAAAGTAAGATGGTAAATGGTTAAACTAAATTAACTAATGTATAAAAAGATGGGGAGGTGGTAAGCTACATTTATTCATCATATAATGGTGTATATTCATAGTGTCTACATTTTCCCCTTTTTGTTGAATGATTTGTGATAGCCTATCATGAGAAAAAACCTAGGGTGGGTCCAATGCCCCAAGCTTATGTGAGGAGGTATCTCCCTAAAATCAGGAGACAATAAAGGATGATGAGGTGGAGAGGTGGTAATGGATAAGGTATATATAAAATTATCAACTAAGATGCAAAGATAAGAATGAAGTAAAATGTTTTACTAAAAAGATATAGGATATGTAAATAAGTATGCCCTAAGAAAAAAAAACAATGGATTATCACAACTATGAACATGTGTGCTCGATTGAGGGCTGCCAAGAGGGTAAATTCTAGTGTGGGATAACCAAATCATCTAGTTTTCTTGGTATGTGTACACTACCTAGAAACTTTTAATCTCTAGATAAGGTATAATTTCAAGATCCATAAGGGATAGACACTAAAATGAATGTAGACCTCTCAATTTTTTGGGGACCAATAGGGGATCTATATCCACAAGTCAATAATGTTGGGTAACAAAGATTGAGATAACACTATTAAAATATAAACTAAGTGTCCTTGGGAAAGGACTATAAGGATGTAAATAATTTATAAGTATTACAAGGAATAAACTAAAAATAGACACAATAAACATTAATCTAATGGATTAATATCGATTTTAAGAATTGACATTGATCCTAGAGGGCTATAAATAAGATGCCAAATGTGGTGGGAGCTCATTTACAAATCGAGAACATGAATGAAATAGAGAAATACTTGATGCTTATCTACACATTTGAGCTAAGTATATAAGATGTTATATATCAGGAGTTAATGACAAGGAAGATCACCCAATGAGATAGGGTTAATTATTTTTTTTATTTTTTAAAGTCATTTATAGTATTTTGGACATTTTTGTACTTTTTAGGGCTAGTCAGGGTTGGTATTGATCTATAGTGGATCAATATCGATTCTTCTAATGATCGAATATCAATTAGTTATGGATTGATGATGATTAGTCAATTGGTGATGATGGGTGATAATCAATGTCAATCACATAAGGATTGATGCTGATTATGTAAAAATTGTTGTCTATATCATAAGGGTCAGTGTTGATTCATAGGGGTTATAAAACTTAGAGGAAGTGGTGTGAAAACTAAACAGACCTAGGGGATTCATGAGACTATATATAGACATATTTCTTACCATGCAAGATCAAGCATGACCATACTAGAGTGGCTTTAAGAGATTATGGTAGATGCATATTGGGAGAATATAGAGGTGGTAAGATTAGGGGTAATATTCCACTATCACTAGGTATATAGAGATTGGAGTCTACTAGTGCAATTATTAGAGTTATGGGACCTAGATACAGGGACATTTCATCTTGTAATTAGGGAGATAACCCTAACATTAGAGGATATATATCCTATATTACAACTACTAGTATATAGTGTGGAGAATATCATTGTTGATGAGAGAGGATTAGTAGTAGTGCTACCATGGCTATATTGAGATGATGCTATGGATATTATTTTTTATAGTAGGAATATTTAGCTTTGAGGTGTTATACGATTAAGACCGAGGTGGGAGATAGATGATAACCATGATGATGTTGGATATTTCCTATTATGAATTTTATAATTTAGGTGGTGGGATATTTTCATACAGTTTGATATGGGTATTAGTAGATATGTGGTAGCATCATATATTGTTTTCATGGGCTTATTCACTCTTAACAGAAATATAGATGGACCTATGGAGATGGAAGACACAATGACACTTTGGGTTATATGTAACCTTTGTATTATATTTTTGGGTGTATGATCACTTATAATTAGTGCAAAAATCATGGCCACCATGGATGGGATGGCACCAATTTGCATTGAGTGTAGCATTTTTATGATGGAGAGATTAATTTTCCCAACCTCATGGAGAAAGGAGAGTTTGAGACATAGATTACTATCAATACAATTTAAATGAAATAAAAGAGAATGAGTTGGTATGGAGGCAATATGTTAGATTTATAATACGTATGGGGGTAATATCATAACATTGTGGCCAACTAGCTGGCTAAATAAAAATTAAAAAAATAAATCCTAAAAAGTACATAATGATTTATTTTAAAAAATTAAAAATGTATATGCACTATATATTTTTATATATAGTCTAAAACATATTTTATAATTAATTTCAATGACCAAAACTCAAGATATTTTGAAGAGAATATGAAAGTGTATGTGGCATCTTTAAGCCAAAAAGTGGGTCACACTATTATGCTTTGACATTGGGGATGGAGAGGGAGTTGATGGTAGGGAATCAGGTGAGGTGGCTACAAGGATGGTGTATAGATCATGAAAAGTTGTTTTATTCTAGGTGTGTATGATGATGGTTTCAATTACTCTAGTATATACTCAAAGTACCCTAGGTATACAAGAGGGATGACTTTGAGGGGGTGTTTATAGAGCAATAGGTGATAGATCTTGATAGTTTTGCAGAGAAGGAGTTAGAGGTAGAAGATGTAGATGTTGTTGGGGCTATAAAGGCTTAATTTTTATGGTGTATGGACCAACATGGAGGAAGATAGGAGAAAGTGGTGAAGCCTAAATGGGAGTCATGAGGTGTAGAGATGGTGAATGTACATGAGATATGAAGAGATGAGAGGGAGACCTAGATTTACAAATAATGATAGCAAAGAGGGATGTGTTATATGAGTAGTTATCTAGAGTTGATT
>JARHVA010010090.1:32500-62500 GCA_037957365.1 Torreya grandis
ATAATGATCAACCCGTTAATTGAGTCCTAGTTAATTAATTCAAGATAAAACATAGTGAGAAGCATAATACATCTTGCCATTCATATATTATCTCAGGTTTTAGAATGGATTAACTTAAGTGGATCAGTATTAGTAATCACATAGTTTGTTTTATTAAGAAAAGAGTGGTGAAGCTTAGAAGATATGAACAATAAGGTTAGACATAGCTTTTCAATATGAATGTAATGATTCTCATACTCAACTAAAGTGTGAATTATATAATAAACTGCTTTATCTCTATGTTATTCATCTCAATAGGTAAGCATGGCACCTAAATGATGGTCCATATTTGGGATATATAAGTAAAAAGGTTTATCCTTTCTTTGAAGAATAAGGAAAGGGGGAGATAAGATATACTTATTAAGGATATAAAAGGCTACATAAAATTTCAAATCCCATAGAATTTGGGTGTCTTTCGTAATAAGATGATGGAATGGTTGACATTGGTTGGATAATTATAAAATAAGGTCATGAATAAACTGTAGTTTCCCTTGTAAACTATGAAGTTGATTGTAGTTAGATGGAGGTAGAATATTGATAATGGATTTAATTTTATCAAGATAAACCTCAATTAACTGAATGTAAATGACAAAACTAAAAATCTTTTCTGATAAAACCCTAAAGACACTTTTTGGGGTTAAGATGAATTTGATATTTGACTAAATAAGCAATTTTTTTTTAAGTATAGAGAAGTGATCTTCATGATACTTATGTTTACAAAGGATATCATCATCCACATAATATTCAATGGTTTTTTCAACTAATTCATGTAAAATATAGGTCATGGCATGCTAGTAAGTTACTCCTATATTTTTTAAACCAAAAAGCATGACCCTATAATAAAAGGTCCCCCGTGGGGTAATAAAAGAGGTTTTATGTTGATATTTTAGGGTGATAAGGATCTATTTAAAACCATAAAATCCATCCATGAGTGACAACATTGCATCTCCTGTAGTGAGATCCATGAGCTAGTTGATATTAGGAAGGGGAAAGTCATATTTTGGACAAGTAATATTAAGATCACTAATGTTGGTATAAATACATAGTCCTCATGTGGTTTTTGTCATAGTTACTATGTTAGATATCCATTTAGGATAATTTATGGGTCAGATAAAGTTAATGGATAAAAATCATTGAAATTCTTCCTCTATAAGAAGTGCTACATGTGGATGCATTTTATGAAGTTTTTTTAATTGGTTTAACATCATTAATGGTTATGATGTTATCAACAACTATAGAAAGATCTATTCCTAGAATATCACTATAATAGCAAGAAATGGCTTGGATATGATTAACAAGGAATGTTGTGAAATCCTTGTGTTCTTGGGAATATAAATATTAGGTAACTTTGATTTTTATGGTAATTTAAGTGTCCCTATGTCAATATCAATTATAACCTTGTTTAAAATAATAAGAGAATCAAATGGTATGAAATTCTTAAGATATGAATCTTCTTCCCCTAAATAGGTTAACATGGACTCATCATCCTAACACTCCATTATATGAATTGAGGTGGAATCTTTGTCTATTAGGTCAAGAAAAAATAGGGGAAGGTGTAGGGGTTTTCTTTATTTTAATAATTTAGAGGTTCCAAGTTAATAGTGGTAATAAAAAATAAGTTAGGTGGTATGGAAATGGTGTCATTAGTTGCTATAGGATAATAGAAGGGGGATGATGGTGATTTGTAATTCATTATTATAGGGATACTGGATGAGAAAGCATTATCATTGTGAGCTTGAGGATTTTATTGAAATTGAGACCATAATTTTCATACGGTTTTCTAAGGTCATTTATCATAACCTAATTAGGTCCTTATTCATAACATCCTAGGCCAAAACCTTGTGAAGAACATCGTTGTAGTTAGGTTTCTATGAAGTGTGGTTTGTCAAGATAAATTTAGATGAGAATGGTTTGGTATCTGTTTGACTTTCACTATATGAAGAGGATTGATTAATTCCTCCATAGATTAAGTGTGTTTGGAGGTGATTAGGGATTCAGGGAATAATATCTCTTAGTTTGTATTGTTAAGTAAACTATTGGTCAGGATGTCCATATTATTTATGGGTTGATAACATGCCAAAGGTTAACAACTAATACTTCTCTACAAATAGATGTTATAATACCAAGTTAAAGGAGATCTCATCAGGGATACGAGATGAGTTTATCTTATAAATGGATGATGTTTCCCACGAAAATAATGGACTTGAGTTATTTATGGGGATCAAGAAATTATTAGGTTGGTAAGTCAGGTTGCATGTATTAAATAGATGTGGGTCTTTTGGGATAACATGAATCTTACCTTCACATTCAAACATAAGGAATCAATGTAAAGTAGATGAGACACACTACATAAAACATATCCATGGATGTTATATTAGGATGTTATATCAAAATTATCCCTCTATCACATAAAATAGCTCTACGAGGGTACATATACCTACTTAGATGAGGAAGATGACTTTACTTAATGTTTTGGCAAAAGTGTCATTAAAGGATCATAAGATGGCTAGAGATTAAGACACAATAGTTCATCATAAATAAAGTTTCCTAAAATCATGTGAAGAGATAATATTTATACTAAATCCATTGATAATCATAACTCTTTTGATCCATGTTTGATTAACTTGGGCAATTATAAATAATGGTGGGTCATGGTCATCAATTTGCAATGGTAATATTTGGGAATCATAAAATGTGACAGATAGCTTTTAGAAAGACCTAATGAAGGCCATTAGAGGTTAACTTATGTTTTATTGTACCTAGGTGGCCTACAAGGATTATATCATATCTTCATGCTGTTGTAGAGAATTTTGGATAAGTTCCTATAGCTAAATTTTGATAAGAAGTTGGTGGAGTTATTTTAGGAATGATATCTATATAAATTTTGAGGGATTATTGTTTTGAGATTTTCATAGAATATAAAATTTGAGTTTTGGGATAGGTAGTGTAGGATTATCCATAGAAAAAATAGGGGCTTTTACAATAGACAACTTAGTTTTGTTGGAATTTTGAGTGTTATGACCCTGTGTCTGGGATTAAGTGGCTATGTGTATTACATCTATTTGAAATAATGGTTAGTTTGTTGTGATTATAAAATCATTTGAGTATAGAGGGTTTACAATTGGTCAATATTGAGGTTCATTAAAGGTTTTATATTCCCTTTTTTAATCTTATTCTTACCCTCTTGGTAATGTACTAGTTGTTGGGTTGCTAATGACTCTAGTATTTTAACTATGCGGATAATTAAGACAAAATTGTTTCCTTAAAATATCATCCTCTATTATTAAATTTTGGAATAAAAATTTAAGAGCATTACAAATTCTAGTATCATGCTGTGATATTAGATGGTAATAAAATTTCTTATTTTATTGATACCATGCCAGTTTTCTATTCTGGGGGTTAACATGATGTATTGATGGTAGTGTGATAAGGGAGATGCAAAGGAATTCATAAAGAATCTTAAAATAAGGCCCCCATAATGGATCTTGGTTAGGATTTTACACATTTTGAGCCATTACCAATGGCGGCTATATTGACTTTAGTATCTTGATTCCTTACATTTATTGTTTGAATGTTTTCAATAAAGGGTACTTTATGTTTGGAATAAGACATTTTGCCAAGATTATAAGGATAATAAGGATATAAGGGATTGTGTATTGGAATTATTATTATGGGAATATATTTTTGTACTAGTTTATGTTTCTTAGAGGAGGATTACATAATATTAGCTTTTGGCCTTATAGAAGGTTGAAGTCCTAATATGGATGTCTTAATTCAAGGTGGTGGCATAACCTTCTTAACTTTTTGATATTACTTGAAACCAATAGGGATATCATTTTTATGGAGGTTAACTATTATAGGTGGATGTTGAAAGTATTTACCTCATGGCACCCCATGTCATTTGTTTCCACTTCTTGAAAATTTTTCCTTACTTTAATATTCTATAGGATTTGGCTTGGTTTGAGCTATAAAAGAAGCTCATTTTGGAGATAGTTGATTTAATGTAGTAGACAACTTAGGAGGGAGTGAGTATGCTATGTAAAAGTTAGGTATTGACTAAAGGAGTAATATGTGTATGATTTGGGATATATACATAAGTATCCCCTTTGATATGATTTATTTTTGATGGGTTGAATTTAAAAGGCTTAGGTAACATTTCCTCTAGAGGATACTAAATAATGAGATTGGGAAAACTTATTTGGATATTAAGAACAAATATATCCAATTCACATGGTTGGAAAATATCTCTTGTGAGGAGATTTGGGGTACTTTTTATTTTAGAAAATGATTCGGAAGCATTACCAACTTCTTTAGGTAGAAGTTAATCAAAGATTGTCATTATTACATGGGTTTCATGATCGGAGGTGCTTCTTATATTTACTTGTACATAGTTATGTGTAAGGATGGTTGGGGGACGGTTGCCTAAATATATCAATAGATTATTTAGGAGTGTTAGGATTATTTAACTATGATTATCCTTGGTTGATAATGTTTTGAACTAAACCTTTGAAATATCAACACCTATTGATCAACTAAGAATGGGGTGAGATTAATCAATAATTATAATTGGTAGAAGTTCGATAATAGAATATTTTAGGAGTTTATCTAAAGTAGAAGCATAAAAATCCCTTAAGGGTGTGTATTAATAAAGAGGACATTTTTTTAAAAAAAATTGTAGTTGTGTTTGGGAGGTATAAGGTGAGTGGTCATAAAGGGTTATGAGGGTGCTGGGTATTAACTAGTCAAGGGGAAATATTA
The DNA here is from genome assembly GCA_037957365.1 of Torreya grandis. Lineage (NCBI taxonomy): Eukaryota > Viridiplantae > Streptophyta > Pinopsida > Cupressales > Taxaceae > Torreya > Torreya grandis. The sequence continues at coordinate 37,298 of JARHVA010010090.1, forward strand.
ATGAATAGGATGACTTAGAGGAACCTATTGTAAATGTTGGGTTGAAGTATTTAGAGCTATACTTGTTAAGATATGTTGAAGAGTCATAAGGATTAACATTACTAAATTCTAGGGTAATGTAGTGGGTGGTAGAGTAAATGTATGTTGAGGTCTAGTAAGATTTTAAGTTTGGGTAATGGTTTGAGAAAGTTTTTTATATACTAATGATGGTGGATTATCTAGGGGTTATGATACATTGGTATTGGAACCCATTAGAGGTAGGTTGTTATAAGAGGAAACCATAGCCGTAACCAACACTTTAGGTCCCTCTAGGGGCATACCATACAAAAACCTATACTATTAGGTTGGAGGAGAAATAAGAATTTGTATGGCTTGATAAGTAAGATAATCACTGAGGGAAATTATATTAATGTCCAATATATTAGTGATATTTGGATCTCCCAATATATAAAATTTGGGAATGCCTTCTCTCATGGAATCAATAGAGGTGAGAGGACTCGGTGTGTTCTCCTTAGATGAGGATGATGTATGGGATTCATTTTGTTTTAACAACTATTGTCATGTTAAAAACATGTAGCAATGAACAATAAATAATGAAATAATGAAATTCAAAGACACATAATTATTTTTTATTATCTCATTGTAGTGATAGAAAATAGACAAACTACTAAATATACTTAAAGATTTTTAATTTTTAAGAAACTAAATTTAAAATGTGATGGGGAGAAGGGTTAAAAAAGGTACTAAGAAATGTTAGTGTAAATCTAGTCTCAGGTTTATTTAAGGATGGGAACATATATATATATATATATATATATATATATATATATATATATATATATATATATATATATATATATAAGGGAGACTAAGGCCTGATTCAATATTGGAATGAAGTGTGTGTCTTGGTATTAGGGCCTACCCCCTCACTTCATACATATGAGTGACAAGGGTGTTAGGTCTTTATCCTTGATAAATATTTTCCATAACTTTTATACTCAGTTGATACACTGAGTTTTCCCCTTGGTGATGAAATATAAGGTTGTTCAACTAGGTATGAAATGCTTTGATGCTTATTTTTATGATTACCATGGTTTGGTTGTGTGTGAGAGAGTGTGAATATCATGATGTATTAATCCTCCTAAATTAATCTATGTGAATTATCTAAGCAATCAAGGAGATGAATGAAATTCTTTTTAGACATTAAAGAGGAAAACAAATTTTTTTGTATTTTATCTCTTTTTTTTAATGTAAACATATAATCAAGAAAATGCAACTAAAAAATGATTTTATAATGAAAACACAACCAAAATAATGAGATCTATGGGTCCCAACAAGCATGCCAAAATGTTTTAGTATATTTTATTTCATTTTTTATTAATAAATAAAACTACTAAAAATAGAAACTATGATACAGGGTTTGTAAGGGATCCCTATGATGGAGGTTATGTAACATTGATCTAGTGAAGTGGGAACTCATTTTTGGCTAGGAAGGGTTACCTGTACATAAGAGAACTTATATTAGATTGGATTAATAAGATAGATGAGTGGACTGCCTGATGCTAAATTAGTTTTGAGAAGTGGTACACTTCATTAAGAGGATATAAATACACTTTTTTATGCAATAAAGTGGATAATTTAATAATAAAAATTATTAAAATCCATATGATAATATAGATGTTATACTAAAATTAAATATTTTAATCTATTGCATAAATTTTATCAAATCCTTCATTCGAATAAGCTATGGCCAAATCTTCTTATTTTTATATTGCTTCAAATTTTTAGTGACTACTTCTAGAGTAGGGGCAAAGACAATTTCACAAAGTCCTAACTGAAAAGGATATATCACTATGACCCTCAAAGAGTGGGTTAGGGACAATGGGAAAATCATATATTGAAATCACATCATGTATAATGCCTAATAATGTCATATACAAATAGAGATTCATGAATTTAAGACCATAAATAACTAATTGAAATTACTTTGGACTATTAAACTAGCATGGGATTGTAGAAAGAAAGTAAAAACATAGGGTTTGGTATAAATTATCTGATAATCTTTATCTATTATAATAATTAATATTGATTACAATAGAGATATAAATCTCATGATGGGGACTTAAGAAGGGCTTTAAGGGACTGTAAATGACTAATGGATAATTTATGATAATCTAAACAGAATAAAAATAATAAACAAAATGTAATAAAATAATACAAGAATCATAGTACATTCAAATACAAAATATACATAACTCTAAAATGCTTCCAATATTTCAGAGAGTAATCACATTGATAGGGATTTCCTCAATCATTGAATGAGTGGGAATGGACTAAGACATGCATGTTTTTATTCTATAGGTGTTCCAAGATAATTTTTACATTATTTTAGTTACAAATTTAGTTTAACTTTTATTGAGAATGGTCTATGTGTAAATTCACATAGATCCTAATGGGATAGATGAAAATCATAGGGATTGATGTTGATCCAATCTAAGTTTACCATGTTCATTCAACAAATCCAATTCATGAGGTTAAATTTAGTCTAGAATATTTTAAATTAAGTTAGGATAATAAGAAGTTATTATGAGGTTAAAAAAACATACTTCCAATAAATTTTTGAATATTTGACTAGATTTAGGGAGGTTTAATTAGTTACCTAGGTAAAAATAAATTAATAAGACTAATTACGCAAAGTAGGATAGTAAATGGTAAAACTAAATTATCGAATGTAAAAAAGGATGGGGAGGTGGTAATACACATTTATTCATAATATAATGGTGTAAATTTATAGTGTCTAAATATAGAAATCTATGTTTCCAATATATTTCCACCTTCTACAATTACATGCTATGGGGACCATTGCTCTTCAATGAGGGATGACTAATATAGAATTTGGGTCACTAGTAAAAACACCCTTTACTGTAGTGGAATTTCCAAACTTGTTGTCGAGGAAGTGGTTATGTTAGTATGATTTGGACCTATGTTCTAATTTCTTCCTTACAATTACATGCTTAAATTACCACATAATGCTTATACTATATTTACTATCTCTAGCAACTCATCAGTAATTGTAATCAATGATGTAAATATAAATTTAGGTTATGAATCAGCTATTAACAATTTTTATAATAGTTCAAATAAAACTTCATCTTATTACATTTTATAATAATGTACACTTCTATTATTTTTAGGTAATCACTAATCTAGTGGAGAACTAGAGAAAAATAGAGTTAGGCTTCTAACATTTGATGTCTAAGATTATATAGAACACATCATAATATAACTTTATTACTAAAGTTATAATTTTAATATCTATTTTAATTAATTTAATTATTCTCTACCACATTGTACTACATATTTTACATCAATCATAATTCACTTATGAATTTACAACCATCTTAACTAGTATTAAGTAGGGTATCCATTGGGTCTCCTCCTCGACCTTCCATGAAACTGGTAGAATAGAAATTATGGAATGAAATGAGATGGAATAAATAATAATTGACAATTTCATAGTTTTATCCCTACTACATAGGTTTTGGGTGGAAATGTTTTTGTTGAGGCATTATAAAGAATTTATATTTTGAGCCTCCATTTTAGCCTCTCTCTTATTTTTCCATTCATGGAGTTGTTGGAGAAATTGTTTTGAACATACTTAATAAATTTGAAAAGTTTTCAATGGTAGATATGAGTAAATGAAAAATACATGGTGATAGGAAAAAAAATAAACAACATTATTTCATGCAACTATTGATTCATGTACGCATTATTTATTTTAAATAATGCATAATAATTTTTAATTCATTTGAATTATATCTATATTATTACCTTGATTGAATCTTTACTAAATATTTCATTAGTGTTGTCTTAATCCATTTTTGGTAAAAGACTACGTGTATTAATTGATTATAGTTGAAAAAATATAAATATTAGAATGATAAATTTATACAATATTCAAAAATTATAATGTTTAAAAAGATGATAAATATGTAAACTTTATATTTTTGGAGAACTAGTGTACATGGATCCTTAAAGGTTTAATCTCTTCAAGTCTGGGTCATTTCTTTAGAACATATATCCCAAATTTACATTTGTAACATTGATCTCATATGTATTAGATAAAATATTTACTTTTATATTCTATTATATGGCCAAACATTCTTATATAGTATTATTAATGATGGAAAACAAGTTCTCTTGTCCTCCAAAACTTCTATGGTCAATTAGAGTTGTTGAAACACAATTTCATGGTTTGTTTTACTCCTAATTAAGGTATTTAAGAAGTTTAGTTACACATAAATTTAATTTTTAATTTTATCAAGAATTCAAAAAAATTGAATTAGATATAAAATTTTCTAATTAATTTACATACCAATTTTCAAAGGATTTAGGAAAGTGAAACAAAAGTTATAGTTGTTTTGATAACTTATACCTTTTCTTTAACATCTATTTATATAGAACATAAAATACAGTCCTTCATAACAGGAATTGGAGAGAGTTTAAAGATATCAAATAAATTTTATCATTTATAAAACACTCTAATACAAATCATCATAATATTTCATAGGTTTTTATTTATTTATTTTGGAGAAAAGAGAGTTTCTATGGCTTAAACCCTTATCTAGGGTTTATCTACCTATACAGGGTCCAAAAGGAGTAAATTAGGAATATTTTGAATATTATGGACCTTAATATATTTATTAATATTATATTATGTAAAATAATCACTCAAATAGTGCCATATTCCTGAAAGTATGTGAAAATGACTAATTTTCCTGGACTGTGACTTGTTAAAACCCTATTTTCAGACCTATGAATGGTAAAATGGATCTAAATTAAAATTAAAATCTACTAAAAGAATTATATTGAAAAAAATATATTATTATATCATTAATTTTAATCCATGCTAATAAAATCATGTGAAAGTAATCCTTTTTCAGACCTACAATACACAAACATTTTGATTTTCATGTGTTTGTCTACAAGTAACAACTTCAAAACATTGAATGGAATCATTTATACTTAGACGCATGAAATAATAAATTCATAGAGTATAATTGATAATTAAAAGATAAATAAAATATCTATTTTGTTGATATCATGTTCAAAAATAATATATAAACCACTATTTTCTTAGGTAGATCAACAACACAACTCATCACAGACCTACCAATTCAAGTTTTATGAATATTTTTTCACTTTATGAATATAATAAAATATTGGTATGAGGTATATATGTTGTTTAAACTTAAATTTGGATTTTTTAAAAAATTCTCTCAACATGCTTTATTTGGCCAAATTACTACGTTGGATAAAGCTTATCAAGGTAAGATACATAATTTTGAATAATTACAGTCACGGTAAAATATAAATGACATATACATAAAATAATTAAACCCAGAGGGTAAATTAATGATGATAATCATCATTGAAACTTACTCAAACCCCTTAAATAAGCTAAAAAAAATTCAAAAACTTGAATTATTGGTTTTGAGAGAAAATTCCAAAAACACTATAAAATGACCTATAAATCACATTTAAAGCCAAGATAGGGATTATTATTGAATAGATAATACCATGAGACCCATAAGAGAGATAATAAATTTTATTGAACTATATTCTATGATGCACCTACATCAGACTCCTGAGATTGAAAAATTGATGAACTCTTGCTCATGGGTCTTCATAACTACTCTAGTAGATTTCCATTATTACTTGTAATTATTTATGATGTATATTAAAAATTATTAATTTCTATATTTTAATATACCTTGTCCCATGGTTTATTTATCATAGATAGTCATTGATATAAACATTCATTTCCTTCAAGTAGACATCTATCTAGTTAAGGTTTCGATTCCTCCTTGATAGTAACCCTTTATTTAATCATCTGAAAAAATTACTTTGTTATACCTTCACAAGGACAAAATAGATTATATAAATTAACCTCTTCATCATTCCTCTGAGGCATGTTATTTCATTCCTTTACATGGCTAGTTGTATCTTCATAAATTCTATGACAAACTCCAAAAGGTCAATTTGTATCCTTCACTTGGTTGATCCTTTTGTCATTATTTCTCTATCGCAAATCCTTATTACCTTATTTAAGGCCTATGCAAAATAACCTTTATTATTTTCTCCTCACTTAAAATTAATTTAATCTCAATAACATGCTCAAACAATTCTCTTCTTAATTATTTATGGCCTTGTTTTAGCATTTGGTTCCTTGATCCATCTTTGGAATTACCAATAGGTTTCTTGGTATTCATCTAACCTAGAAATTATAAAGGTGATTTTGCAATAATTCCTCTTGATATCTCACTAATCTACCTATCCACCTTGAATTTGTCTTGGTTGATTCCAATATTCTTGATCAAATATAAGTTTCTCTTGTTGACTTTTATCCATTCTTGGAATTATTTTATAGCTTATAGATCTATACATATGTATGTTCTCTACAAAAATTACTATTTAAATCAATGCATCAATTAGTACTCTCTAGACTAATCTCAACTTCTTAGTTCATCACAATTTATGAATTCTACCTTGTTCTTACTTCAAGGACTGATATCTTAGTGTATATTTTATTATTCATTTTTCATTAACTCACAAATATTTCAATTTTAGAAATTGTCATTTAGATATTTTAAGGGGTGATAAATAATGTTGATTCACCTAAATTATCTTAGTGTAAGTCAGTTTTCTATGTCAGCTTGACTACTATTTAAAATAAATTTCATACATATAAATATAGTTCACCACTCTAGCAAAAGTCAATATGTTCTTATTAACCATTATATGTAAACATATGTCTTCCCATGTAATCATAATGGAAACATTCAAGAGTAGGAAAGGGATGAAGGAAGTGTTAGGTGATGGTGCCAAACAATAACATGTTTCCAAGTGACACTAAAGTTGTCAAATGATAATAATGATATCAAATGATATAAATGATATCTAATGATAATAATGCCATCACTTGACCGTAATTCTAAAAAATGGTGTAAAAACTATTAAACAATATCATTATTTTCATTAAACATTAATCTTTATCAGTAGATAACAATGTTATCAAATGAGAACATTGCTATAAAGTGAAAAAAATATTGTTTTTAGGTAACACTATTGTCTAACAACATCATTGTTGTCATTCAATAATATTGTTTTCAAATTAAAAAATTGTTATCAAATGACAACATTGATATCAAATAACATCATTTTTATTATTCGATAGTATTAATGTCAAATGACAACATTGTTGTCATTTGAAAACTTTAGTATCATATGGTATCAAAATTATCATTCAATAGCATTCCTATCATTTGCCATTAAATCTTTTATTTTATGGTAATGTGGTGTGATCCATATAAAAAATAAGGTGCAGTTTGTCTACAATTTTTTAATATAATCGAATGCTCATGTGGCTTCTATACCCCATTATGATTTACCTATCCATTTTCCTTCTCACATAAACATAATATGTTAACATTTTCTAGACTTTTAAAACACATATTTAGATATTAGCCAAAAAACCCAAGTTAATTTATAATTGGGACATAAAAATTTACCCTAATCTCAGTAGAAACCCTTCTTTTTACTGAGACATGCTCTATGCCCTTTATTTTGTGTTCCATCTTATTGTCACTTATCACTCACCCAACATTGTATATACTTTATCCCTTGGTCCTTATTGAGTTATTTATAAATCATGAACTTCCATTGGTTCTCTATTTGCATGCTTCCTACCTATGTTTGTCATACATTATTTCAAGTCAAGTCTGCCATAGATTTTCCATCTCTTATCTTATTTTATGACCTTTATATATTAAGAATAGACATTACTATTACATATGATGGGTGCTTCCTAAAATGAACTTTGTACATGATATAATGACCTATAATATATCTATCTTTATGCAAAATTTTCATGCATTTAGTACTGTTAGAATGGTTTTATTGCATTGAGAAGGTGTTAAAGACCTTTTTTATCCACTATGATACTCTTTATGACCTCTTAAGGTGTGAAGATATAGTCCTCTTTTCCTAATAGTAAATTTTTATTGATGGACTTCTTGGTCCCTTATATTTATTTTCATTATATCTACATTTAATGCATGTCAATACATGACCATCTTCACCTCATATACAACTATTTTATCATTGAGATTAAATAAATAAATGTATGGAAGACATTCCTTACATTTTGTCAAATCATTTGACCCAAATTTTTGTTGGATCCACTTTAGAATTATTGCCATAGGATGAACATATTTTAAACTATCTCCTTATATTATTTTTATTATTATTATCCCAACATTGATGTCAAACATCATGTAGTTTTGGAGTTATTCATGGTTCCATTATCCTACTTGTTTATCTTGGGCTTGAATGGCTCTCTTCTTTTTTTGAACTTATTCTTAGAAGATTATTATTGACCTTTAAACTATGTAACTTCAAAAATAATACTAATATAATGTATTAGAGTGAAATCATGAGGTTGTATATCCCCTTATAGGAACTTGTTACTTTGAATCAAATCTCCTTCATCCTCCTCCTCGTTTATTAGTTGATATTCACTATTCAAATGATCCTTTAAGGACTTTATTTATTTATATAAAACATTTGAAATGATTAATCATTTTACTTGTTCAAAACTAATCATACCCTATCCATATTCTACGAAATCCAAATTTTACTTTACATTATTTCTAACCTTTTTTCCTTGTATATCTTGTGACCATACAAGTTTATTCATTATTCCCTCTATTCTTTATACTCCATCTAATTTGTCCTTTTGTGGAATTTTTTGGACCTGATTTATTACGTCACATTTTCCTTTTAGTGTCTCACTTGATGTTTCATATTGATCTTTCACAATATCTCTATTATCCTTCTCTCTTGTATGTGTAAGGGACTGATTTATTGAACTATTATTACTATCACCATCATGCTGAATATGTCCTTTCATAAAATTAATGGCTAATATCTCATTTTTTCCTATTCATGAATTTAAAATACATATTCTTGAGGTATTTATATGGACCATATAATCTTCTCCTTGTAAATATTTCTCTCTAATATTTTAACCTATTTTTAGTTTCCATTGGACTTAATATTAAGTTTACTTCATGACTACTATCATCCTCATCTTTAAGAATCTTGAGGTTCTCTTTTGGATTTCCTTCTACGTATGATTGAGGTCCATGCCTCTAAATTAGTTTGCTTCTACCCTCAATATATACTCATGTTTCTCTTTCCTTTGGTGACATTTTATTCTGCCTTATCATATTATTTATTTCTACCTACAATAATACATACATTACAATGATTAGTTTGAAAAATTAGTCTTATTTTCCCATCTTAATGCCTTTAAGATTGACATTTATTCTTCCTACTAAACTAATATTTTTAGGTATTATATTTATATCTCATTCATGTCTTATTGACCCAACATTCATCATTCCTCTAGTTTTAAAATGATAATTACCTATTCTTCTTCAAGTGACTATTTCTCATGCCACTTATCTTTCCAATACCTACTTTGATTTCTCTCTCCTCATGTGTATATAAGTTCTTAAATTTATGTTTTCCTCTTTTATAAATGAATAAATATATCCCATATTATCATTTAAATTTATATCCCTATAGTCCAATTTAATTTTCGTCTCTAATTCTATCCATAATGTTTGATTTCTTCTTATTACATCAGCTCCATCATGAGATTCAACTTTTCTTTTAGATCAATCATATCTTTCTCCATATCAAACTCTTTCTTCTTGGTATATTATTTTATATTTTTATGGAATTTTAATTCAAGTATGCCATTCATATGAGTTTCACTTCATTCAATATTTTCTCTCAGCCTCAATGTTATATCCTTCTTCTTTCTCTCTCTCATATTAGGCCTCAATGTGCCTTTTCTTCCTCAGTAAGTATGTCACACCTTTCTTGCTTCTTGATACCTCACCTAGGTTACCTTCTTCTAAGCCTATAATTTTGGCATCTCTATTATTTATTCACATTGGAGTTTATACTTGAGATTATACCCACTCTTTTATTTTGATTTTTCAAGCCTCAATGGTCTATACAACTTCTTTCTTTCCACTTAACTCATTTTAATTTTTCAAAGCTTCCAAGAACCTTTCTTTTATCTTATTATCTAACTCCCAATGAATTTTTTTCACACACTCTAAAATTTATTATAAATATTTTTATATAATATATAAAAATTTAAAAAATATATTATAGGGCTTTGATACCAAAATGGTGTACATGGATCCTTAAAGATTTAAACTCTTCAAGTAATGGTATTTTCTTTAGAACATATAGACTTAACTTAGGTCTATCACATTGATATTAGGGGTATTAGAGAAAATATTGACTTGTATATACTATTAGATAAATCCTCAAACTTATATAGTACTATTAATTATGTATAACAAGTTCTCTAGTCCACAACTTTTATTCTAAATTACATATGTTGAAACATAATTCATGCTCTATTTTATTCCTAATTAGGGTTTGTAGGAAAATTAGTTACAAATAAATTTAATTTATAATTTTATCAAGAATTTAAATAAAAATAATTATCTATAAAACATTCCAAGGAAGTCACATATGAAGTTTTAAAGGAAATAGGCAATTGAGACAAAAGTTATAGTTGTTTTGATAACCTATACCCTATCTTTAAGGTCTATTTATATTGAACATAAGACTTGGTCCTTCATAAATTAACATGTATAGAGATTAAATATATCAAATAAATCACATCATTTATAAAACAATAAAAGATAATTAATCACAAATTTTCAAATGTTTTTATAGGTTTGTTTTGGTTAAAAGTAAAATATTATGGATTAAATCCTCATATATGGTTTATTTTGTCATACAGGACCTAAGAGGACTAAAATAGGAATATTTTGAATAATATCTACCTTAAAATATTGATTATAGATGGAAAACCATTTATTTCACTTGTTTTACCTAAACCAATCACTTAAATAGTGCCATATTTCTGAAATTACATACAAATGACTAATTTTCCTTAATAGTCACTTGTTAAAACCCTAATTTTAGACTTAAGAATGGTAAATTAGATGTAAATTCAAATTAAAACCTATTAAAATCCTCATATTTAATAATATGGATTCTATAATAGTATACCTTATTTGTTATAACATTCTTTTGACACCATTCTAATAAAATCAAATGAAACTAAGCCTTTTTGAAACCTACAAAACATAATTTTTTGTATTTTCTTGACTCTGTATGCAAGTAACAACTTAAAAAGAAAATTATTCATTTATATTTAAAAAATTTAAAGGGTACATTAGAAGATTATAATGGATCACTCAATAATTCAAAAAGAATCTTATTTATTGATATCTTCAAAAACACTATACAAACCACAATTTTCTAAGGTAGTTCAAAAACAAAACTCATCACAAACCCATCAAGTTTTACACATATTTATTTAATTTATTAATCTGATTCAAGTTTTTTTATAGGTGTATATCTTTAATAAACTTAGCCTGATCCTGTTTACTATCAAAAAAATTTCTCAACTACCCCTAAGATTCATCAACATTGTTTATTTTGCCCAATTCCTATGTTGGATAAGGTTTATCAAGGTAAAATACTTAATTTTCAACATTTACAATCATGGCAGTATCTAAATGACATATACATCACATACATAGACACCAAGGATCACTACATAAGGATCATTATTTTTTAAACATATTAAAACCCATCAAACATTCTAAAACCATTTTTTTTAAATTATTGGGTTTAGTGGGAAAATCCAAAAAAAAACTAAAAATTTTACCTAAAAGTCACACTTTATGCCTATATATGGATTCTTATTTACTAGATAAGACCCATGAGCCCCCTTAAGATACTAGTCAATACTATTGAACTATAATTTATGATTCACCTATATTAAGAACACAAAGGAGAAATAAACTTATCTTGCACATTGATCTCTATTGAATCTTATAACTATCTAATAGAAAAAATAATAAGAATAAACGATTGTATAAGTTAAGGATAAAAATAAAAAACATAAGTAGAAAATGGACATGTTTGGTTTAAGTAGATGGTGACATAGTGTTTTCTAGTCCATTGATTACAAACTTATAGTAGATGACTGTGACAAGTGATAGACATGAAATTATACATAAATAAAATTTTTATAATTGAAAAATGAAAGAAAGAAGGAAATATTCGTAGAGATGATCAATTTAAGTGGAAAATATTATAGTGCACCAAATTCAATTGACATTGGAATTTTCTGGGTTGAGTGTGTGTAAAAATGGACCACTATGACTCTTTGCCTATGGATGCTGAGTAATTTGAGACATCACACATTGGGTTTAGACATATAATTTTTTTATTATCTTATCTTTTCTATGAAACACTTAGGGCACTTTAATAGCTTAAAACCTTGATGATTGACCACTTCCTACATATCTAATAATATAAGGAGAAAAATCAAGACTATATATTTTTCAAAGCTAGAGTGAATGTGTAATTTTTATCCTTTGATATATATGTATAGAACTAGAAAATGGATTTGATACATGACAATGATATATATATATATATATATATATATATATATATATATATATATATATATATATATATATATATATATATATATATATATATATATATATATATATATATATATATATATATATATTCACTTGATTTATAGGTCTCTTTTATGAGATTATGGTTGTTTGGTATTAGTGATGTAGAATTTGAGTAGAATAGTGAATCTTTGATCAATGTGTAAAAGCGTATATGTTTGAAAGTGATGAATTCCAAGTAGTGGAAATAAATGAATCTTGATATGTATTTATGGGGAAAAGCTTAGATAATTTACTTTACATGATCATGTAAAACACTAAAGAATAAAACATGGATTAATTTTAAAATTTTATATTAGTTAATATTAGAAATGACATACGATTCATCTAAGCAGACAAGACATTATGCCCATTTATTCCTAACACATACTTGTATAGGAGAACTATGGAATTCTATCCTAAGTTAAAGAATATCTAAAAATGATTTTGAGTGGTTTCAAAATTTCACATTGAGAGTTATGTGTAATTTTCAATGAAAAAAAGGATGAGTCCCACATGTGAATAAAATGCTTACAAGAATGGTTAATAAGATTCATGTATTTGTGTGAAAGTGATGTGGTTTTAAATATTTAAAGAATTAGGATTTTTAAGTACCTGTGACTAGATTTTGGTGTCTACATTTGACGCCCCTTTATTATAGTAACACAATTTATAGAGTAAGTAAGAATGATTTTAATCTAAGTGTGTAAAACACACTTCATCTTCAATTACTTACTTCACTTGTAAAAAAATATGAAGTAGAAATTTTATTCATTTTGACATTTTGAAAAATGTTTTAGCTTTTAAATTTAAAATATTTAAAATAGAGCAAGTAAGGAATACACCTATATGTAAGTTGAACCATGTTTTCCCTATAACCTATAACTAAATATGGATAATTATACTCCTTTATTGAAATTTTGGGAGAAATTAACTAGGTGGAAAATTTCAGAGTGATAGAGTCCCCACTTTTAATAATTAATCAAGCCCTTGAGTTGGAAACATGTATTAATCCAACTCTCATCAAAATGGAATAATACCGATGTAATAACCCAAAAAGGTGGAACCACAATAAATTAGAAATAATTAACTCCAAATCCATTGAGTGTAACTAGACTGGAAGACACACTACCCATATAGACTTGAATGCCACCACTATATGCTATTTTACATTCTATTTGTATGATTGAGAGAGAATGAATAATATTCATGCCCCCATGATGTATGTATTGGTCATAGATTTTATTTGAAATCAGTGTTATAATTTTGGAATTTGAAAATTTAAACTTTTTCACTTTAAAATTTAAATTTTTAACTTTGAATTTATGAATTTTATAACTTTGAACTTTAATACTTTCCATTTTGTAACTTTGAAATTTGAAAATTTGAACATTTAAGCATTGAAACTTTGATGTTTTCAAATTTTAATAAGCCTAAACATGACTGAGTATCATTCCCCCACTAAATATGTTCTAGTGATATAATATGTTATGCATTTAGATATTCAATTATTATTTTATTTCCATATGTATATTTGAGTCTTTTAAAGAGTGAGTGTGTGTACATGTCACATGCCTGCATAATTTATATGAAAGTTCAAATATTTGTTGTGTTTAATTTTTTAATATTTTAAATATATATATTTTTATAGAATCTAAACTTGCATTACATTAAACCTTTTTAAAAGCATATACTCTGTATTTTAAATCATGTATTCTATTCCAAATTTGATCTATGTTTGGTTCTAGAAACACATATCTATAATACAAGCTCACTATGATTCCCACCTTTTGAGATGAGGGTTGTATCTTACAATTTACTTGTGTTAAAATAATATTTAACTATTTCATGTGATAAATATTTAATAATGTACTAATTATGTCAAATGTGGAGAGTATGTTATCACATAAGTAAAATTGTCATTGAATTATGTATGTATTATATTGAATGTAAGGCATACAAAGTGTTTTGTCTATATATAAATATAATTTGAATCATGTAGTAGAGTAAGCATATTTGAAATATAATAACTCCATAAGACTTTGTGATATGTATCATGGCACCATTAATCAATCTTGATAAGTACACCATCACAACACACTATAATCTCACATAGTATCATATAATAATGATAAGGGTTACATATAAGGGACATGTTTAAATGTCGTATAAGGAAATATTTTACACATGCAAGGCTGAGATCTATAAGCAATGGAAATTTTTAAATGTCACACATACCAACAAATATTTGATAGATATGCTCAAGAAAGTTTCACACAAAGGTTAAAGCCACACATAATAGGAAAGAAATGTCCACTATATTATGAAATAAATAAAAAATCCTCAAATGATCACAAAATGAGAGAAAACTACTATATTTCATAGAATTGCTCAAAAGTAAATCCTTAGTACTAGGATGAGAAACCATAACGAATCCTATTTTTTAAAATCATGTGCACACACTTCTTTAGTGACCTTACATAAACAAGGGCTTGTTTCTCCACAAAGTTGTATTTGACTTCATAATATTCCAAACCTTAATAAAAGAATAAATTTGGTTTCTCTACACCCTCATTATTCTTTTGAATTATCATAGCTGAGATAGTATCAAGGTTAGAAAATTAATAAAACATGAATTATTTATTAAAATAAGGATTAAAAAGAGTACGAGTTTGTATAATTACTTTCTTGATGGCATCAAAACTATTCTTACCTTCCTTATTCCAAGAAAAGACGTGATTATTTTTTAGCATGGTTGTGATAGGTTTCAAACTAGGTATGAATATCCTTAAAAAAATTTATCATGTAAGAAACTCTAGAGACATTTCTTATGTAAGATCAATGATAAGACTAAAATAACCTCTATCCTTTTAGGATGAATATCCAAACAATCTTTGCAAATAATGTGTCCTAAGAGCTTAGCTTCATAGATAACAAATATGTATTTTTTTAGATTAAGAAATACTCCATAATACCTACATATTTATAACACTTGTCTCAAGTATTGCATATGTTCATTAGAATATTTATAAAACACTATTATATCATCTAGATAAACCAAATCCATCTTGTTGATAAAACATTTGAAATCCATGTCCATTGCTCTATGAAAGGTAGCACCAACATTTGACAAACCGAATGACATATTTATGTAAGAAAAAGTCATCCATTTAGTTTTGAATTTTGTTTTAAACAAACCATCCTCATTCAAAAGAATTATATTATAACCAAAATATCCATCTAAGAGAGAAAAACCTGGAGATACTAAAATAATTTATAAAATTTGTTCCATTGAATGTAGAGGACAGGGATATTTGAGTGACACCCTATTAAGATCTCTAAATTCCAAAAAAATTCTTATCTTCCCATTATTATTTATAATAGGCACAAATATATCTACCCATGTTGAATGCTTCATAGGAAATATTACTTCATATTCAAGAAGTTTAGTGAGTTCTAACCTCATGAGTTGCTCAACCTTGGGATTGATGGGTCTTTATTTCTATCATATAGGTTTAAATCTTAGTTCCAATTTAATGGTATAGTGTCTTAGGATAGTATCAAATCCTTTGAGATATTTACGTTCCCAAATAAATATATCAAAAAAATCTTTACACAACTCAATTAATGCTTTTTTTTATAATGTACAACATACCTTGCCTAGTTTGAGGAGTCTATCTTTGAAGATCAAGACTCTTTCACAATTCTCCTCTTTTGAATACATAATCAATTTATCCTTATTATTTAAGATAATTTTAAAGGTCACTACAACCTTAGGTATCTTATTTTTCCTTAGCTGCATGATCTAATCACTAAATTATTCTTGGAGTCTCCTTTGATTCCTTAAAGAAAACATAGCCTCATTTTACAAGAGGTACATAACGTGTTTATCACTATAAAACACTTATAAAAACCTTTAATTATATGGTATAAAATTTATGATAATTATATTAATGTGATATTGCTTCTGCTCTTCGTTTATGGTAGTTGGAGTATCAAATCGAGCTCCTATGGTAGCTAGTATATTAGCATGATTATTCTGCTCTCTTGGGACTGATTGTATATTAAATTCATTGATATCTTTAAGAAAATCCCATACCCTATGATTATATGACTTATGTAAAGGGTTTTTATAAGCAACCACATTCCTAACCTGATGAAAAACCAACCCACTTGCAATTTCTTGATTGCATTTCTCCTTACCCATTGAATGTTATAGATTAAACCTTCATATTCAGCCACATTACAAGTACAATTGAAGTGGAATCTAATTAAGTGTAGTATTGATGTTTAGATGGGGATGCCAACATAACACCAAATATTACACCAAATCTACTTCTTGAACCATAAAAAAAAATCTTTTGCATCTTATCATCTTCACCTTCTTCTTTGATAAATAGAGTTGTTGGTATTCCTTCTTCATGTATAAAATATACTCCTATATTAGTTTCCTCCATAAACGCATAAGGATAATGATCATAAGTATTTTCACCATATTCATCAAGAAATAAATAAAAAATGCCTTCAAGCATGGAATACGAACCATCATCTACAATAGAATCATTCTCTTCATGAACAACACAATTAAAATTAGAACTTGTCTCAATGTAGGGATATATATGAAACCTTGCAAGAGGTTGAGTGATTATGGTCACCTTAGATCCATATCTTGTTCTAAAATCCAATAAATACCAATCAATTGAGAAATATCCACCTGTTATGGCTCTAAGGTCCCTTAATAAGTAGATCATGAAGTGAATTAGGAGGTTAACAAAAACTATATTTTGAAGGATAGGAAAAATAGGGTAATCATGCAAGAAGACATTAAAGTGTTTAAATAGTCCTATCATCTTGGTAGGTGTAACATATATCTGGATCAGTCATTTTATATGAGGCTCATATTGTAGGCCCAACTTATGAACTACCACTTTGGGCATGACCGAAGTAGAATCTCCACTATCAACTATGTAGTTATAGACCAGTTTGTCACACACTATGAGATGAAGATAGGATGGTGGAGGTTTATTATCCATATTGGATGGTCAAATAATATTTTTAATAAAATTTTCAAGGAAAACATGACTATTACTTTTAATTGATGGAGGCAAACAAATAGGGATAGTAGATAACTATTTTTGTAGGAACTCCTTTTGATAAGGTATATGAATAACATCCCAAAGGGAAATTGATGTTTACTGCTCTTTAATGAATCAATAATGTTTGAATAATCCATACCTACTTTATCTTTTATTATTTGAGGCAAGGAAGTGCTTGAAACTTAACGAGTTGGAGTGCCTTGAATAGTCCTTCCAACATTCTAATTTAGAAGATGTGTAGAGTTATTTGAGGTTGCGACACCTATATCCATACCTTATTATTATGTATGAGGATTGATTTAGATTGTAGGCACATTAATATCACCACCTAAAGCCTTTATCTTTGATCTAGTGTTATCTAAAACAAAGGTTTCTTGATTGAGCACACAAGTGTTATCAACTAGGATGTTCGTGAAGATCTCTCCTTGAGGATGTCCACTTTCACATGTCTACATCATGAATTCATTGTCGGATGACAAGAGAGGATTAAATCATCCTTGACCAACAAGATCTTGATCTCCACCTTCATTAGCATCAATGAATTGGACTTGTTGTCAATCTCCTCCTTCTAACAAATTGCTATGAATTTGTACCATCTCTCTTGCAATGGTGGTAGAGTTATGATTGTATACATTTGTAGGCATTTTAGGGTTAAAATACCATTTACCTCTTCCCCTTCCATATTTTTGGCCAAATTGGTACTAGTAAGGATATGGATTTTGATGAGAAATTAGTTTCATATTGACTCGCTTAAGATAAACTTTTAGCATTTGATTTTCTGCATATGTATCCATGAAATTTTTTACTTTATTAGGAAAAAATTTAGGATTGGTATTAACATTGGTAATTAAGGTTGTATTTGGAGTACTAGAAGAATTATGAGAAAAAGGAGGAATAAACACTTTAGGAGCCAATATTCTATATTGCATGAGATCATTCTCATATTTTATAGTAATTACATATACTTCATAGAAAGTGGAACCCCCATAGATTGAATCATGATAAATACTTTAGTACCAATAGCTCTCATGTAAGTAGGAAAAAAAAACTAGGAGGAGGTCTCATAAGAGGAGGTTATCTATTCCAACTATTTTGAAAACTCTCATTGAAATCATGCATGATTTATTTGGATCCTCTTTTGATCGCATTTAGTTGATGTATGAGAGAGGAATGATCACTTTTATTTTCAAATATTAAGATGAACAATAATCCAAAATCATCCCGTTATGTAATGTATCCACCTTCTAGAGTCTACCAATAAGGAACTTTCCCCCTAAGGGACATGGCAAGGATTATAATAGTAGTGTTTTCTTGAGTGATATTATGGAAGCTACAAAAATTGGAGAGATCATTAATGTCATCACTAGGTGTAACATGACCCTCACCATTGAATATGGACACACATTTTATGGCATTATGAGGAATAATATCATATTCTTGAAGGTGAATTAGATTTTCCATATTGGAGGTAGGCAAAACATGAGGTTTAGCCATATCTTCTTCAAACCCCTTGAAATATTCAATTTAATTAATTTCTACAACCTCTTCCTCTCTAGAAATGTATACGAGCTCTCCAAAACGTAGATTAGGACAAGGATATTTAAGTTCAAGGGGATGTTCAGGTTGAATAGGTGGATTAATGGTGTTGGGCACTCTACTAGAGGATGACTTAGTGAGAACCACAAATTCTGAGAGAAATATTATAACATGAAAATGGGCTTGAATCAGAAACTACCTTGATAGAATCTCCAAATGACGAGTAGGACACCAATTTTTAACTGATGTTGTCAAGACCAGTATTCACCTTGAAAAGTTGTCTTGAAGACAATGGTCTCATCGAGCATTCCGTAATTGTTGTCACTAAATATTTCAAACTATAATAGGGTGTTCAATCATTTTATATATTTTGGAAACATGGGACACTTATAGGTATGTGGGTATACCTATAGTAAAAATTAGCCTCTAAATTTAAGGGCTAGCTCACTGAATGTATCTTGAAGTGCTTTCACCTATGATAACACTTGATTATAGGGAAAATAGCTAGAATTTTCATGAGTTAAACATATTATAATGGTGTGATATGCCAAGATTTTTTACACATGAAAATCACATTTCATTCACTAAGAAATAAAGCATATAGATTAGTCTCAATGTCCTAAAGGATTCCAACATGAGTGTTTCAATATAGAGATGAGATGTATGAAGCAATAGAAGGAAAATGAACTAGAGGGGAAATTTAATACTCCAAGGAAAATAATACACTTTAAAGGAACCTAACATACTTGAATACACTCTATATAACCTATTAGAATGAAATTTTCTTATAAAAGACATGAAAAGACAAGGAAAAACAAAGGATAAAATCACTAAACTTAACCATTTATCACTTTGCACAATCAAACAAGATATTATTGAAATAAAAAATAGTTTGATTGAATTATTCTAAGGTAAAATATGACATCAAACTACCATGGATTCACCATACCAGGTGTGGTCCTAGATTACAAAGGCCAATATGGCAGTTATTTATAGGACTCAGAAAGGGGGAGAAAAAAATGTAGAGAAGATAAAAGGACATAATGCAACATGTTAAGGCCTAAGAACTAGTTACATTATAAGCTAAAGGAGTTTTAAATAGACCATGAAGGTCTCCTAAGACAAATGTCCTTATTAACCATGGAGAAATCTCCAAAATGGTGAAGAGACTCCTCAATTAGCTTTTTTGAAATGACCTTCAGCATGGATCATCTCTCGATCATTTAAAACTAAATTACGAGAGTTCACACATATGATATGACAGTTATAGATGTTTTATTAGCTTCAAAATATATTATAGACACTTGTATTTACCATCTTTAGTCATTTATTTCTTTCTTGGAATTTATTCTTCACATTTGGTAGTCACTATTCATCTCAGGTCTTTGACTGAGATTTCATGGTAGCATATGAGTCTAAAGGACTTGATTCACTATAGGAAACTTGATCCTATATATTTTACTATGTGGAATTTTCCTTGCCACATTTTTCACTCTATTATAAACTATGCATGTTGTCATTTGGACACATAGCTTCATCTTGTCTGTCTAGAATCTAGTCAAATTTGCTCTGCGGCTCTCGTCTAGAGTCTCTTTGATTCAACCTTAAACATTGGCCATTTATCATTGATCTAGGGTCCAAAGATTATGAAATTTTGTATAATTTCACTCAATTTGAACTCTTTAACCTTTGACTCTAGCTCACACTATTGATCTTCTTGGTAGGATTGAACATGTACCATTTATTTTACCTGGACCCACTAACTCTATCAGGTTGTCCTTGCCCCATTAGATCTAAATGTATATTCAAATGCCAACCATTGGATTTTAACCTATTTGAATTCAAAGGGATATTTTATGAGACTTTGTTTTGACATCTTCATGCTCATCATTGACATTCATGTGACCATCATTGATGTCTAGAAGCCTATCATAATTTGAACCCCAATGGTTAATTGTTGAACTTTATTTTGATGTTTACATGATCGTTACTAATGTCTGTGTGACTGTCACTATCTACTTGTTCAATTTTAAAGATTTATATCTCAAGATAGATATTTCATCAAGATTCCATATTTTTAGGTGATGTAATTGGAATTAAGGGAATTGATTGCATGTGCTTTTGGCCACATCATGATTTCTAAGCACATTTATAATATGAATAAGTGATCTGACCCATCTATTTATACCTGACATCCTATGATGTGTGGTCAAGTTAAAGTTGTGTTATGATATTTTTATAAATCCTATATAGGTATAAAAATATAATGAGGCATATGCAAACTTTGTCCATGACTCTTAGCGACTCAGGCACCATGAAAACCTATTACTTGCATTTAATGCTCTAAAATGACCCCTATGCGACTCAAAATGACATATGGACCAATTAGATTATGACCAAGGATAAACACATATGAAATAACATTAAATACACCCTATAAAATTATATAAGACCCATATATAATTTTTTGATCATAGGGGGATTGACCCATTTTGTCTTGTTGTAAAAATTGTGAACAATATTTACACACAAATTATTTTCTTCAATAAGATAGTAATATAATAACCTAATATTTTGAGCAAAAATGAGCATCCTAATATTAATTTTCCTTAGTATTTAAATGGATTGAATCAATTTTTTCTTCCTTTAATTTTCATTTATGATGAATATCCCATGTTTTCATAAATTCTTAAAATAAGTGGCATGAATCTTAACTTTTCATTCCTTAAAGATATTTGATGTTCCCATTTTTCCAATGGAAGATCCTTCATGTGCCAAATTTATTCCTTGATAATAAAAAATCCTTTTTCAAAAACTAAATTTGATTCTTCAAGAGTCTTACATGCTCAACATAGTATGGAAAATCCTTTCTCTAATATTAATTGATGTAGTCATGGTTAGGGTATCAAATAAATAACAACCTTAGACCATGCACCCTAGGACACCATACTCACAAATGAACATATGCATAATCCATGCATATAAATAAATAAGAGAACACAATCTTTATTACTTTCAATGAGGATTTATAATGCACACCAACATAATAAATACCTAAAACATCATCAAGATACAAGCTCATGCAATGTTACGAATAATTAGTCCATTTAGGGTCACAATTCTATAATATGGTTTGTTACTTATACTTATGCACTTTAATAAAATCTCTACTAATAATACTTCTAATGTTTTTTATATAACTTCCTCACCAATCTATAATTATATAATATTATTTAATTTTTCTATTTTTCTTGGACCTGACACTTTTTCTAAATCATTTATTTTGTCAAGGCATAGTTAACAAATATTATGGAAGTTAAGATGATTTAGCATCCATACACAATATGTTTTGTCTTCCCTTTGTGAATTTAATAGGTTATAAGGCTTGTTTGATAGGTCCACAAAAATATGAAATTTCTTCAAGCATATTATGATCCATGGAAAAGACATTGATCACTATTCTACCTTGAGTGAAGCATCATGTGGATATTATAGATTTTAAGAGATTTTTGTAGAAGCATTGTCACATGCCATGTTTTTTATGGGTTGCACTACATTTTCCATATGTTTTATACATAGAGTGAGGTGGCATAGTGCATTGTGGTGTAATTTAGAGTTCTACACAGGATCATAGTTACACATCTTATTTTCAAGGGTCGTGCAAGTAAGGAAGAGTTTAAGGCATCTTGTGCTAATGGTTTCATGATTGATAAGATACCATGAGAGATGGTTATCGAGTACTATAATAAACTTAAACACAAAAGACTTGGATAAATATTAAATTTAAATTTTATCTTTTAAAAAATTTATGATTAACTATCATTTTTTCTCTCACCCATAAAAATGAACTATGCATAGTCATAGTGTCATCATTCAAACAAATAATATCATTGCACCATTAAGGTTTGCAACATCGAAATATATAATATAATTATTATATAATATATTAATACATGCATAACTAGTATGCATAATATTTATAAATTTGCCACATATTAAATCATTTATATGGTGAAGACATGCAATGTGGAGTGACCCTAGTTAAGTCACTCGAGGCATAAGGTGAAATATTTCAAAAATAATAATTAAGAGATAAGTAAAAAAACTCGAGATAATTTTTAATGTGAAATCAAATCACATGAATGCCAATCAATTAATTTTTTATTTGCAAGTTGTATTATCTTCTTCCACATTGTGTTCTCCAAGTTCACTATTACTGGAGGTGAGATTATAAATATTTAAGAAATTATATATAGAAACTATTTTCATTAGGTGTGAGTTTAATTAATTATTTATCATCAAAATTATCACATTAAGAATGGTCATCAATGATTATGCATTTATATACAATTTAGTTGATACAATTTAATAATAGATGTGCATTTGTTAATGGTTGTTTATTTAATATTATTTTTTAAAATAAGTTATAATTATTATAATTTTATAATATTTTGTGAATAAAAAAATAAATACAGTCCTATTGTTAAATTTAATCCATCTTTTTATATTAACTTATTAATTTATTGAAACACAACATCTTCATTCTCTCTCTCATATTGAGTGCCCAATAAAATTCAACCATGCAGAATCCTAAAATCAATATATATATATATATATATATATATATATATATATATATATATATATATATATATATATATATAATTTTAAACTAAGCTTATCCAAGATCCTTATATAACATACCCATCTCTTCTTTTTTTTCTTGTTTTGGCCAAGAATCCATATAGAATATCCACCTCTTTTCCTTTATCTTTCTTTTTTTTAAACCACAAAAAAATGCAAGACTCAAATATATAGTATACCCCACCTATTTTCAGCCATAAATTTGTTTGTCGGATTATTATGAATAGGTAAAAATAATTTAAGTGATAAGATTTGTTTCACGTTCACCGGTTACATCGAAGAAATACCATTACTTATCTTCGTACTAAGAGGGATCTTTAGGATGCAGCTAGATTTATTGGTGTGCCAACCTGTGGTTCAAACTTATGGCTAAATAACAAGTAGTCATATTCACTACACCACATCAAATGAATACATGGACTGTGTTAAATAAAAAACAAGAATGTGAGGTCATAACATAGCATAGGAAGATGTTTTATATGAATATCCCACTATGCCATCAGATGGCTCATAATAATTTTGTTGTCAATGGAATGCGTAGTAATGTTAAAAATCTTAGATTTTTCCTTTTAAGTGAAAATGATAATGGTGCTGATTATTATATTAATAATGCATGTCATTATGAAAAAATTGCAAATGTGAACACTAAAATGAAGAAAACTTAATTTATGACAAAACTAGAACCAAAATGTCAGAATGATAATGAAGCGTGTTGTATTTTTTTTTCTAAAAGGGGTGTATCTATATTTTACTACTTCTTATCCAAAAAAGTTATAGAGGAGAATGGCCTCTTTATTCTTCATTTGAAGAATATAAATATTGCAAAATAAATAAATAATTTTAATTCTTGTGGTTTAAGATTAAAAAAATTAAGTTGCTTGAGTTATAACAATGTAGATTTGAATTGAATGAAACAAATCAAGGGAAACATACTTAGTCCATAATTTTAAGAAAATTTTAAATATATTTTTTAGCATGCAAGAAAACCTAGTTTCACCGTAATCATTGTGACACATCACTTCAAAACAACTAAGAAGGATTTTGACATGGAAGTACAAGTAGTTACGTCTCCTTCCCAAGCAATTGTCCCATATATGTTGTCATTCCATAAGGGGAGGAAACCATCCCTCTACCATATGATTTCCTTAAGACCCTAGGTCAACAGAATAAAATGCTAAGCTTTTTATTTCATAGGTTTCATCAACTAGCAAAGGTAGTGAAGTTGCCTTCCAGAAGAAGATAGCTTGCTCCTAACTTATTTGTCTCCAAGGTTGATTAATATTTTAGAA
>JARHVA010010090.1:67500-105000 GCA_037957365.1 Torreya grandis
ATAATCCTTCACTCCCTCCCATATTTGTATTTAGATCCATCAAATAAAAATGTCAACTGATATTCAATATCTCCTTTAGGTGTGGAAGCTATAGATTTATCAGGAAATTCATAACTGGGTGGTATATTATTAGAAAGGGGTTCCTCAACTAATTGATCAATAATGATCAACCCATTAATTGATTCCTAGTTAATTAATTCAAGATCGAACATATTGAGAAGCATAAGCCATCTTGCCATTCATAGATTATGATAGCTTTTAGAATGGATTTACTTAAGTGGATCATCATTGGTAATCACATAGTTTGTTTTATTAAGAAAATAGTGGTGAAGCTTAGAAGATATGAACAATAAGGTTAGACATAGTTTTTTAATATGAATTTAATTATTCTCATACTCAACCAAAGTGTGAATTATATAATAAACTACTTTCTCTCTATGTTATTCATCTAAATGGCTAAGCATGGCACCTAAGCCATGGTCCATAATTGGAATTTATAAGTAAAAAGGTTTATCCTTTCTTTAAAGAATAAGGAAAGGGGGAGACAAGATATACTTATGAAGCATATAAAAGGCTACATAAAATTTCAAATCCCATAGAATTTGGGTGTCTTTCGTAATAAGATGATGGAATGGTTGACATTGGTTGGATAATTATAAAATAATGTTGTCAATAGACTAGAGTTTCCCTTGTAAACTATGAAGTTGATTGTAGTTAGAGGGAGGTAGAATATCGATAATGGATTTAATTTTATCAAGATCAACCTCAATTTCCTGAATGTGAATGACAAAACTAAAAAGCTCTTCTGATAAAACCCCAAAGACACACTTTTTGGGGTTAAGATGAATTTGATATTTGACTAAATAAGCAAATTTTTTTTGAAGGATAGAGAAGTGATCTTTACGATACTTATATTTACCAAGGATATCATCATCCACATAATCTTCAATGGTTTTTTGAATTAATTCATGTAAAATATAGGTCATGGCATGCTGGTAAGTTACTCCTATATTTTTTAAACCAAAAGGCACGACCCTATAATAAAAGTTCCCCCATGGGTTACTAAAAGAGTTTTTATGTTGATATTTTAGGGTGATAAGGATCTATATAAAACCATAAAATCCATCCATGAGTGACAACATTTCATCTCCTGTAGTGAGATCCCTGATCTAGTTGATATTAGGAAGGGGAAACTCATATTTTGGATAGGTAATATTAAGATCACTAATGTTGGTATAAATTCATAGTCTTCATATGGTTTTTGTCATAGGTACTAGGTTAGATATCCATTCAGGATAATTTATGGGTCGGATAAATTTAATGGATAACAATCATTGAAATTCTTCCTTGATAAGAAGTGCTACATGTGGATGCATTTTATGAAGTTTTTTTAATTGGTTTAACATCATGAATGGTGATGAAGTTATGGACAACTATAGAAAGATCTATTCCTAGAATATCACTATAATAACAAGAAATGGCTTGACTATGATTAACAAGGAATGTTGTGAAATCATTGTGTTCTTGGGAATATAAATATTAGGTAACTTTGATTCTTTATGGTAAGTTAAGTGTCCCTATGTCAATATCAATTATAACTTTTTTTAAAATACTAAGAGAATCAAATGGTATGAAATTCTTAAGATATGAATATTCTTCCCATAAATAGGTTAACATGGACTCATCATCTTGACACTTCATTATATGAATTGAGGTGTAATCTTCATCTATTAGGTCAAGAAAAAATAGGGGAAGGTGTAGGGGTATTTTTTTATTTTGATAATTTACAGGTTCCAAGTTAATAGTGCTAATAAAAAATAAGTTAAGTGGTATGGAAATTATGTCATTAATTGCTATAGGAGAATTTAAGGTGGATGATGGTGATTTTTAATTCATTATTATAGGGATATATGATGACAAAGCACTATCATTGTGATCTGGAGGATTTTTATTGAAATTGAGGCCATGATTTTCATATGGTTTTATAAGGTCATTTACAATAAACTCATTAGGTCCTTATTCATAACATCCTAGGCTAAAACCTTGCTAAGAACATCATTGTAGATAGGTTTCTATGAAGTGTGGTTTGTCAAGATAAATTTAGATGAAAATGGTTTGGTATGTGTTTAAATTTTGCTATATAAAGGGGATTGATTAATACCTCCATAGATTAAGTGTGTTTGGAGGTGATTGGGGATTAAGGGAATAATATCTCTTAGTTTTTATTGTTAAGTAAACTATTGGTCAAGATATCCATATTATTGATGGGTTGATAACATGGCAAGGGTTAACAACTAATACTTCTTTACAAAGAGATGTTATAATGCCAAGTTAAAGGAGATTTAATCAGGGATAAAAGTTGAGTTTATCTTAGGAATGGATGACGTTTCCCACAAAAATAATGGACTTGAGCTATTTAGTGGGATCAAGAAATCATTAGGTTGGTAAGTCAGGTTGCATGTCTCAAACAGATGTGGGTCTTTTGGGATGACATGAATCTTACCTTCACATTCAAACATAATGAATCAATGTAAAGTAGACAAGACAAACTACATAAAACATAACAATGGTTGTTATAGTAGGATGTTATATCAAAATTATCCCTCTATCACATAATATAACTCTAGGAGGGTACATATACCTACTTAGATGAGGAAGATGACTTTACTTAATGTCTAGGCAAAAGTGTCATTAAAGGATCATAAGATGGCTAGAGATTAAGACACAATAGTTTAAGGTAAATAAAGTTTCCTAAAACCATGTGAAGAGATAATATTTATACTGATTCCATTGATAATCATAACTCTTTTGATCCATGTTTGACTAACTTGGGCAATGATAAATACTGGTGGGTCATGGTCATCAATTTGCAATGGTAATATTTAGGTATCATAAAATGTGACAGATAGATTTTATAAAGACCTAATGAAGGCCGATAGAGGTTAACATATGTTTGATTATACCTAGGTGGCATAAAAGTATTATATCATATCTTCGTGATGTTGTAGAGAATTTTGGATAAGTTCCTATAAGGAAATTTTGATAGGATGTTGGTGGAGTTATTTTAGAAATGATATCTATATAAATTTTGAGGGATTATGGTTTTGATATTTTCATAGAATATAAAATTTGGGTTTTGGGATAGGTAGTGTAGGATTATCCATAGAAAAAATAGGGGCTTATATAATAGACACTTTAGTTTTGTTGGAATTTTTAGTGTTGGGAGGTGGAAGAAAATCCAAGAACAAACACACCTGTTCTAATTCCACCACTTAGGATCTTGCTCCTCAAAAAGAGCACAGTATGATTACCAAATATAAGCAATTGAATATGCGGAAATAACCAGAAACACAAGTAACTAGAATTCACCAATAGCACAGAATATGAGAGACAATACACTATCTTGTATTAACACTATACAGAAAAGAATACAACAAAGAGGCGCCACACTCTTTCACCTTACAGAGATTCGCCACACCTCAAGTGTACAGTAATTATTCTCACACACACTCTCCTACACAAAAAATGGTCCCAACAACCAACTCACACACAGAATTGGTGTTCACCTCACCAACTAGTCAGTAATAACCCTGCCGTTACACCAAGCACTCTATAGCACTTCAAGCTGATCTCTCATGAACCTGCAACCTGCAATTCAAAGACCAAACTTACATTTAGATCCCCAATGAGCTTGCAACAACCTGCAACTCACAGATCTTACAACTAGAAGGAACTCTTCCTTTCTATTTCATACATTAACAATACATGCCAATGGGTCTATAAATAGATCCCTAACTCAAACACTAACTTAGACTCTTAATTTAGACAATTATCCTCGCAGCCCAAGACTCTAACTGGTCTCAAAATGCAAACTCTTCGTTCACTTAACTAACTATCTGTGAAACGAGTAGTTCTGGAACACACAAGCGACCGACGTCGGTCCCTGCTTGTCTGGTTCTGCTGACGTCGACTGACTTCCTGCCATCACCGGTGGCCTTCTGCACTGGTCTCTACCGACGTCGGTCTTGCTGCTGACGCTGGTGCTCCTGGATCTCAGTAACCATTGTTCCTTCAGTTTGCAAAGGGTTGAAGCTTTTAGCTCCACAACCTAACAATCTCCCACTTGGAGATAAACAGCTGCAACCTGTACCTGTACACTGTCTAGTTTGTTCCCTTGGCTTTGTATCCCTCCTCAAGATCACTCTTAAAGACCAACCACCACAAAATCCGTGGTGCAAAACTTGTCATCCAAATTACATGCCACATCTGCATCTACAACCATGTAGAAATTAACCTGAACCTGCATAACATGTGCACTTGCTGCTAGTCCCTGTAAGAATCCACTGAACTGTCCTCCAATGGTTCTCTCCCAGATTGGCTCCAGCTTGTGACAACTCCCACTTCTTGGGAAAACTTAGGTTTAGTACATACCATGCACTCAACCTCATTATGTGAATCAAGACACCTGTTCTGTGAACTGTCTAACCATCGGTGTGCTAACCAGTTTCACACAATCATCCTGAAACAAAGTCAACAATGACCTACCATGTCTCTAGAACACACTCATGCCAAAGAATCTTGCTGCTCCCAGATTCTCCATGACAAACACCTGAACTAACTTTACCTTTAGTTCAGCAATACCTGTATATGTAACCCTGCAACAAGCACATCATACAGAAATAGGATAGTGTAGCTAATACTATCCAACCTGGTAAAGAGAAACACAATGATCAAACCTCCATTGCCCTGCAGCTCACATAAGATCAAATACCCTGATCTTCCATCTCACGTATCCATTTCTGCTCTTCTTCATCCTGAACATCCATTCGTCTCTCAGTGCTTACTTCCAGCTGGCAACTCTACCCAAAACCCCTATTTGGTTCTCCTCCAAGGAATCACATCCTCATCCATGCCAAGCTCCCACTATTTCATGGATCTACCTATTCTGCTTCTTTAACAACTTCTTGGTTCTATGCCATAAGTGAGCAACAAGTAGTGTAAAGAAGGGAAATGACAAATTTAAGAACTTACTTACACCTTCAGTCCTCCATAAGGGTGCTTGAGGCTCCATGACAGCTTGCTGTCCACCCAAAATTTGTCTCAGTAACCGATGCCGGTCACATCTCAGTCTACAGCCGATCGATGTCGGTTCCCTGTGACTGCCTCCCTACTGACATCGGTTTCCCATGGCCGACACCGGTCTCTGTCTGCCCCGAGTCACCGACGTCGGGCTACACATAGCCGACGTCGGTCCCTGTCTAGACACCGATGCCAATTTTCCCACCGACATCGGTCTCTATGTTTTTCTTGTGAGACCTGACTTTTTCCCGCAAGCTCCTTTTGGATCAAACCCTTGTCCAAATCACCCTTGCTCTGCTCAAAATTCCTCTGCTCCTTGTGCTGAACTCTGTCCGTCACTTTCTCCTTGAAAACCAAGGCTTTCCTGTTCTTGTCACTAACATCGGAGTCCTCAAGAAACCTCACCTTCTTCTTCTGCATATAGAAACCACGATCCATGCCTTCCAAATCTGAAAGCATACTCTTTGACTCAAGAACAAGCATCTCCTTCTTTTATATGTGACCAAGCCTATTAAGCCACATCTCTAAATCTACAGCTAAAGTAGATAACCCAAAAAGAGAATCAGTAAAACAAGTAGATAGATAAAGCGTACCTACTTTCTTACCTCTAGCTACAACAAGTGTACCCTTGGTAACCTTCCAAGAGTCCACTGTGAGAGTTACTGTGCAACCCTCTTCACCTAAACTTCTAACAGAAATCAGATTTCGCTTCAGAACTGGGACATGCATGACCTCCTTTAACGTCCATTTGTCACCTGTCTGCAATTACAACTTCACTTTACCTTTGCCAACAATATGAAAAGGCTTTCCATCCCCTACACAAATTTCTCCAAAGTCTCCCTGGACATACTCATGAAAAAATTCCCTATGTGGGGATGCATGAAATGAGGCACCTGAATCTAATACCCAAGATTCTACTTTATCCAAAGAACATACTAGAATATCCTGTGCAACGTAACCCACAACATCTGCTTCTTCTTCATGTTCTTCATGTTGATCTGTACCTGATCTGCAATCTCTCTTTAAGTGCCCTTGCTTTCCACACTTCCAGCAGGTTATTCTGCCATACCTGGACTTGGATCTCTTGCCTGTCTTCGACCTTGATCTCCCACGCTCTATCTTCTCTCTTTGCCTTCCTCTTCCTTCAACACTCAAAGCATCTCTAGATGATTCACCTGTGCTTTTCCTGCGTATCTCTTCATTTAAGATCACACTCACAACATCATCCACTTTTAAGACTTTTGAAGGAGACACAGTATTAGAAACTGCCATTACCAAACCTTCCCAACTTTCAGGTAATGAACACAAGATTAAGAGAGCTCTAATTTCATCATCAAATACAATATTGATGGAACTTAACTGGTTTACTAAACCATGGAAATCACTAAGATGGCTATGAACAGATCCACCTTCCAACATTTGCAAATTAAATAAACGCTTCATAAGAAATACCTTATTAGAAGCCGAGGGTTTTTCATACAAATTTGCCAAAGATTTCATCAACTCCACCATTGTCTTACACTTTGATAAGCTGGAAATCACAGATGATTCAAGACTCAATCTAATAGATCCCAGAGCCTTTCGATCAATAACCTCCCATTCTTCATCTTTCATATCCAAGGGTTTGCTAGTAACCCCACCCAACGGTAAGTACAAATCTTTCTGATACAAATAGTCCTCAATCTGCATCCTCCATAATTGGTAGTTCTTGCCATTAAACTTTTCCATTCGTAGTTGACTATGTTCTACCATTGCTCAACTCCCACTCAAACAGAAACCCTGTGAGTAACCTGTAATCAAAACACACTACCCAAATCTACACCAATCTGTTAGTATCCCAACCAAAAGCTCTGATACCACTTATTGGGAGGTGGAAGAAAATCCAAAAACAAACACACCTGTTCTAATTCCACCGGTTAGGATCTTGCTCCTCAGAAAGAGCACAGTATGATTACCAAATATAAGCAATTGAATATGCGAAAATAACCAAAAACACAAGTAACTAGAATTCACCAATAGCACAGAATATGAGAGACAATACACTATCTTGTATTAACACTATACAGAAAAGAATACAACAAAGAGCCGCCACACTCTTTCACCTTACAGAGGTTTTGCCACACCTCAAGTGTACAGTAATTCTTCTCGCACACACTCTCCTACACAAAAAATGGTCCCAACAACCAACTCACACACAGAATTGGTGTTCACCTCACCAACCAGTCGGTAATAACCCTGCCGGTACACCAAGCACTCTATAGCACTTCAAGCTGATCTCTCATGAACCTGCAACCTGCAATTCAAAGACCAAACTTACATGTAGATCCCCAATGAGCTTGCAACAACCTGCAACTCACAGATCTTACAACTAGAAGGAACTCTTCCTTTCTATTTCATACATTAACAATATATGCCAATGGGTCTATAAATAGATCCCTAACTCAAACACTAACTTAGACTCTTAATTTAGACAATTATCCTCGCAGCCCAAGACTCTAACTGGTCTCAACATGCAAACTATTCATTCACTTAACTAACTGTCTGTGAAACGAGCAGTTTTGGAACACACAGGCGACCGACGTCGGTCCCTGCTTGTCTAGTTCTGCCGACGTCGGCCGACTTCCTGCCGTCGCCGGTGGCCTTCTGCACTGGTCTCTGCCGACGTCGGTCCTGCTGCCGACGTCGGTGCTCCTGGATCTCAGCAACCATTGTTCCTTTAGTTTGCAAAGGGTTGAAGCTTTTAGCTCCACAACCTAACATTTAGTGTTACTACCCTGTGTCTGGGATTAAGTGGCTATGTGTATTACATCTATTTGAAATAATGGTTTGTTTTTTGTGATTCTAAAATAATTTGAGTATATAGGGTTTATAATTGGTCAATATTGAGGTTCATTAAAGGTTTTATATTCCTTTCTGAATCTTATTCTGACCCTCTTGGTAATGTACTAGTTGTTGGGTTGGTCATGACTCTAGTATTTTGACTATGCAAATAATCAAGACAAAATTGTTTCCTTAAAATATCATCCTCTATTATTAAATTTTAGAATAAAAATTTAAGAGCATTACAAATTTTAGTATCATGCCTTGATATTTGATGGTAAGAAAATTTCTAATTTTCTTGATACCATCCCAGTTTTCTAGTATGGGGGTTAACTTGATGTATAGATCGTACTGTGATAAGGGAGATGCAAAGGAATTCATCAATAATATTAAAATAAGGACCCCAAAATGGATCTTGGTTAGGATTTTACACATTCTAAGGCATTACCACAGTGGCTATATTGACTTTAGTATCTTGATTCCTTACATTGTTTGTTTGAATGTTTTCAATAGAGGGTACCTTATGTTTGGAATAAGACATTATGCCAAGATTATAAGGGTAATAAGGATTTGAGGGATTATGTATTGGCATTATTATTATGGGAGTATATTTTTGTACTAGTTTATGTTTCTTAGAGGAGGATTACATAATACTAACTTTTGACCTTATAGAAGGTTGAAGTCCTAATATGGATGTCTTAATTCAAGGTGGTGGCATAACCATCTTAACTTTTTGATCTTGTCTGAAAGTAATAGGGATATCCTTTTTAGGGCGGTTAACTATTATAGGTGGATGTTGAAAGGATTTATCTCATGGCACCCCATGTCATTTGTTTCCACTTCTTGATATATTTTCCTTATTTTAATATTATATAGGATTTGCATGGTTTGAGCTATAAAGGAAGCTCATTTTGGAGATAGTTGATGTAATGTAGTAGACAACTCAGGAGGGAGTGAGCTAGAGGGAGTGAGTATGCTATGAAAAAGTTTGGTATTGACTAAAGGAGTAGCATGTGTATGCTTTGGGATATATAAATAAGTATCTCCTTTGATATGATTTATTTTTGATTTGTTGAATTGAATAGGCCTAGGAAACATTTCCTCAGGAGGATACTAAATAATGAGATTGGGAAAACTTATTTGGATATTAAGAACAAATCTATCCAATTCAGATGGTTGGAAAATATCTCTTGTAAGGAGATTTGGGATACTTTCTATTTTATAAAATGGTTTGAAAGCATTACCAACTTCTTTAGGTAGAAGTTAATCAAATATTGTGAATATTACATGGGTTTTATGATCGGAGGTGCTTCTTACATTTACTTGTTTAGAGTTATGTCTAAGGATGGTTGGGGGATGGTTGCCTAAATATATCGATAGACTATTTAGGAGGAGTATTAGGATTATTTAATTATGATTATCCTTTGTTGATAATGTTATGAACAAAACCTTTGAAATATCAACACCTATTGAGAAACTAATCTTGGAGTGAGATTAATCAATAATTATAATTGGAAGAAGCTCCATAATGGAATATTTTAGGAGTTTATCTAAAATAGAAGCATACAAATCCCCTAAGGGTGTGTATTAATAAGGAGGAAATTTTGTTAAATGTCTTTGTAGTTGTGTTTGGGAGGTATAAGGTGAGTGGTCAAAGAGGGTTATGAGGGTGCTAGGTATTAAGTAGTTAAGGGGAAATATTAATGAATAGGATGACTTAGAGGAACCTATTGTAAGGTATGCTGAGCCCTAATATAGTCTTGGTATTAGGGCCTACCCCCTCACTTCATACATACGAGTGAAAAGGGTGTTATGTTTTTATCCTTGATAAATCTTTTCCATAATTTTTATACTCAGTCGATACACTAAGTTTTCCCCTTGGTGATGAAATATAAGGTTGTTCACCTAGGTATGAAATGATTTGATGCTAATTTTTATGATTACGATGGTTTAGTTGTGTGTAAGAGAGTGTGAATATCATGATTTATTAATCCTCCTAAATTAATCTATGTGAATTATCTAAGCAATCAGGGAGATGAATGCAATTCTTTATAGACTTTAAAGAGGAAAGCAATTTTTTTTGTATTTTATCTCTTTTTTTGAATGTAAACATATAATCAAGAAAATGCAACTAAAAGATGATTTTATAATGAAAACAAAACCAAAATAATGAGACCTAGGGTCCTAACAAGCATGCCAAAATGTTTTAGTATATTTTATTTCATTTTTTATTAATAAATAAAACTACTAAAAATAGAAACTATGATACAAGGTTTGTAAGGGATCCCTATGATGGAGATTATGCAACATTGATCCAGTGAAGTGGAAACTCCTTTTTCGCTAGGAACTATTACCTGAACATAAGAGACAACTTATATTATATTGGATTAATAGGTTAGATGAGTGGATTGCCTGATGCTAAATTCTTTATAGTAAGTGGTACACTTCATTAAGAGGATATAAATCAACTTTTTTATGCAATAAAGTGGATAATTTAATAATTAAAATTATTAAAATCCATATGATAATATAGATGTGATACTAAAATTAAATATATTAATCTATTGCATAAATTTTATCAAATCCTTCATTTAAATAAGCTATGGCCAAATTTTCTTGTTTTTATATTACTTCAATTTTTTCAGGATTACTTCTAGAGTAGGGGCAAAGACAATTTCACAAAGTCCTAACTCAAAGGATATATCACTATGAACCTCAAAGAGTGGGTTAGGGACTATTGGAAAATCAAAGATTGAAATCACATCACGGATAATTCTTGATAATGTCATATAAAAA
Source organism: Torreya grandis (assembly GCA_037957365.1). NCBI lineage: Eukaryota > Viridiplantae > Streptophyta > Pinopsida > Cupressales > Taxaceae > Torreya > Torreya grandis. Next base: position 78,196 of record JARHVA010010090.1, read on the forward strand.
TATAGATTCATGATTTTAAGACCATAAATAACTAATTGAAATTACTTTGGACTATTAAACTAGCATGGGATTGTAGAAATAAAGTAAAAACATAGGGTTTGGTATAAATTATCTTATAATATTTATCAATTATAATAATTAATATTTATTACAATAGAGATATAAATCTTGTGATGGGGACTAAAGGATGGCTTTAAGGGACTCTAAATGACTAATGGATAATTTATGATAATATAAACATAATAAAAACAATAAAAAAATGTAATAAAATAATACAAGAATCATAATACATTCAAATACACAATATACGTAACTCTAAAATGCTTCCAATATTGTAGAGAGTAATCACATTGACAGGGATTTCCTCAATATTTGAATGAGTGGGAATGGACTAAGACATGCATGTTGTTATACTACAGGTGTTCTAAGATAATTTTTACATTATTTTAGTTACAACTTCAGTATCAATTTTCTTGAGAACGGTCTATGTTTAAATTCACATATATCCAAATGGGATAGATGATAATCATATGGATTGATGTTGATCCAATCTAAGTTTACCATGTTCATTAAAAAAATCCATTTCATGAGGTTAAAATTAGTCTAGAATATTTTAAATTAAGTTAGGATAATAAGAATTTATTATGACGTTAGAAAAACATACTGCCAATAAATTTGTGAAGATTTGACTAGATTTAGGGAGGGTAAATTAGTTACCTAGGTAAAAATAAATTAATAAGACTAATTACGCAAAGTAGGATGGTAAATTATAAAACTAAATTATCTAATGTAAAAAAGGATGGGGAGGTATTAATACACATTTTTTCATAATATAATGGTGTAAATTTATTGTTTCTACATATAGAAATCTATGTTTCCAATATATTTCCATCTTCTACAATTACATGTAATGGGGACCATTGCTCTTCAATCAACGATGACTGATATAAAATTTGGGTCACTAGTAAAAACACCTTTTATGGTAGTGGCATTTCTAACCTCATTTTCATGGAAATGGTTGTGTTAGTATGATTTGGACCTATGTTCTAATTTCTTCCTTACAATTCCATGCCTGAATTACCACAATTTTTATAGTATATTTACTATCTCTAGCAACTCATCAGTAATTGTAATCAATGATGTCATTATAAATTTAGTTTATGAATCAATTCTTAATAATTGTTATAATAGTTCAAATAAACTTCATCTTATTACATTTTATAATAATAACATTTTTAGGTAATCACTAATCTTTTGGAGAACTAGAGAAAAATAGAGTTAGGCTTCTAACATTTGATGTCAAAGATTATATAAAATGCATCATAATATAACTTTATTACTACAGTTATTGTTGGGAGATATAAACCGGAAGCACACAATTTGATTACCAAACCAAGCAACTTAATATGCGGAAATTAACCAGATTCACCAAGTAACTAGAATTCAGAATAACACATGATATGAGAGACAATACACAAATTGTATTAACACTTTATATAGAAAAGAATACAATAAAGAAGATGCCACTTCTTCTCCACCACCTTACAGAGGCTTCCCACACCTCAAGTGAACAGTAATTCTCCTCCCCAAAGCTCTCCCTCTCAGGTCCCAACACCCAACTCAAAATACAGAGTTGGTGTTCACCTCCCGTGCTCCACGCACACCACAAGTGCTACACACACTCCACAAGTACTCAAGGTACTTCAAGTAGATCTCCCATGAATCTTCAACAACCTGCAATTCAACAGACCATACTTATGGAAGGAACTCCCTTGCCTTCCTCTCTTGCTCTATCCGAGTACACACCTGTACTCCAAGTAGATCCTGCCTGATACTACTCCTTGTTGTGTTGCTGTCTATATGACCTTGCACACCTGCAAATCAAACAACGGTTCTGCTCACCTGTGAACCTTGACCTTGCACACACATACACCTGCAGATCAACGATCTTACTTACCATGTAGATCTCCTATATAGGCCATGCAACTGTGACCAAGATCCTACACTCTTGAAGAACCCAGCTGGCTCTCCAATCCAGCACCAACACACCTGGTACTGAGGCACTAGGAGGAACGCACCATTGCTCTACCTCACACACAGAAGGAGCTTATAATTATGCTCTCTTACTCCCTAGCACACTTTTCCAATACAACCATGAGTCTATTATATAGATCTCATCCAAACAATGATTAGACATCTAATTACCATAATTAGATCCGCAGCTATGAGTCTAAAATTAGCACTCATCATGCAAACACTTGGTTCGTTAGCTAACTGCCCGTAATTAGCTCATAGTCGAACCACACAGGCGACCGACGTCGGTCCCTGTCCGCCTGGGGTCACCGACGCCGGCCGATCTATGACCGACGTCGGTTGCCTTCCTGTCTTACCCTACCGACGCCGGTTGGCCAGACCAATGCCAAACACTTCTGACACTTCGGCAACTCATTCTGCAACCTCCTCCATGTCTGCATCAGTGAAGCTTTTAGCTCCACAATCCTAACAATCTCCCACTTGGAGATAAACAGCTGCACTGTACCTGTACCTGTACTCCGTCTAATCTGTTTCCTAGTTTGTATCCCTCTTCAAGCTCCCACCTGAAGACAACCCACCACACATCCCGTGGTGTACCTCCTATCATCCGAGTAACCTGCCACATCTGAACCTACAAATACATGTAGTGAAGTCCTGACCCTGCATAGCATGAATCCCTACTACTGGTCCCTCTCAAGTACCTGAGAATCCACTTCCCTGAATTGGCTCCTAACTCTCTGACAGCTCCCACTGCATGGGAATACTCAGGTCTATACCAGACCTCATGTGATTTTGAACACTGTACCTGTCTAGCCCTTAGTGTGCTCCAGTTCTGCATCCCGAACCTCGCCAACACCTGATTCACATCAGCTCTCACTCAAGACAAAATCAACCAGTGATCTCCATGTCTCCCATGTCAAAGAATTCCACTGCTCCAAACTCCACCTGACATGCCACTGAACTAATCTTACCCTTAGCTCAGCAAAATCCTGTATGTACAAACCTGCTAGCTAGCAAATATACCATCCACATACAGCAACAGAATGATGTTGCAATCACCATCCCCCTGGTAAGTCAAATCACAGTAGTTACCCTGACATTGACTGAAGCCATGCTCCGTCCTCCACCTGTCAAAACCTGTACCACTGTCCTGCAGCTCCACAAGACCATATACCTGGTCTTCCATCTCACGTATCCATTCTCTCTATTCTTCTACTAAGGTATCCATTCGTCTCTGTGCTTTCATACCTGCTGGCAACCCTACCAAAACACACCTGTTTGTTTCTCCTCCAAGGAATCACATCCTCATCCATGCCAAGCTCACACCTGTTTCCTGGATCCTTCCTGCTCTACAATCAGCAACATGTATAAAGAAGAGGAATCAATGAATTTGAGGGCCTACTTACACCTTCAGTCCTCCGTATGGGTGTTTGAGACTCCTTGACAACATGCTGTCCACCCAAAATTCGTTACAGTGACCGACCTCGGTCACTCCACAGTCTGCATCTGACCAACGTCGATTCCATGCGTCTGTACCTGACTACCAACCTGCCAGCGCTGGTGTCCCTTCTACCGACGTCGGTCCTCCTAACCGACATCGGTCTTACACACTGCCGACGTCGGTCTTATGACCGACATCGGTCTTACCCTGCCCGACATCACCGGCTTCGGTCTGCACATGACCGACATCGGCACCTGTCTGTTCGACGCCGGTTCCTCCTGACCGACATCGGTACCTGTGTTTGCCTGTGAGTGATGGCTTTTTACCCGTGAGCTTCTTTGAATCAAAACCCATGTCCAAACTGCCCTACTCAGAAGTATCCAGCCACATCCACTGGGTTCTGTCTGCCATCTCCTCCATAAACACCAAGGCTTTCCAGTTCTTAAGCCTGTCAAATATATCTGTCTTCCGCTTAAGAACATGCATCTCCTTCCTGCTCATGTGACCAAGCCTACGAAGCCACGTCTCCGCAACAAAAGAAGAATCAGTAATATAAACAAGTAGATAAAGGATACCTGTTTTCTTACCACCAGCTAATTCAAGTGCATCCGTTGTGAGAGTTCTTGTGCATCTCTCATCACCTAATCTTTCTGAAGAAATTAGCCATATCTCCAAACCTGGGACCTGCATGACCTTCATCAACACCTGTGTGTTGGCCGCCTGCAATTTCAGCTTCACTTCCCCTTTGCCAATTCTTTGGCAAGGCTCACCAGCTCCTCTACCTGGAACTGCATGGAAAGAGGCAACCGAATCTTTTATCCAAGATTCAACTTTATCCAAGAAACCTCCAAGAACATCCTGTGCAATAACACCTGCAACATCTGCTTCTTCAGTTTCTTCATGCTGATCTGCTACCAACCAACAATAATCTTTTACCTGCTCTTTCTTTCCATAGGACCGTGAGTGACCATCTGTGCTTTTCAACTCCTCCATTCTTAGCTTACTTTGATCTGCCGTTGCTCTACTCCCACTCGATCAGAAACCCCTGAGAGTGCCCTGTAACCAAACACAAAACCTGCTTCCTCCAACCTTAGCTCTGATACCACTTGTTGGTATCAAGCTATGAGCCAACAACCTTGCTCTGATACCACTTGTTGGTATCAAGCTATGAGCCAACAAACTTGCTCTGATACCACTTGTTGGGAGATATAAACCGGAAGCACACAATTTGATTACCAAACTAAGCAACTTAATATGCGGAAATTAACCAGATTCACCAAGTAACTAGAATTCAGAATAACACATGATATGAGAGACAATACACAAATTGTATTAACACTTTATACAGAAAAGAATACAATAAAGAAGATGCCACTTCTTCTCCACCACCTTACAGAGGCTTCCCACACCTCAAGTGAACAGTAATTCTCCTCCCCAAAGCTCTCCCTCTCAGGTCCCAACACCCAACTCAAAATACAGAGTTGGTGTTCACCTCCCGTGCTCCACGCACACCACAAGTGCTACACGCACTCCACAAGTACTCAAGGTACTTCAAGTAGATCTCCCATGAATCTGCAACAACCTGCAATTCAATAGACCATACTTATGGAAGGAACTCCCTTGCCTTCCTCTCTTGCTCTATCCGAGTACACACCTATACTCCAAGTAGATCCTGCCTGATACTGCTCCCTGTTGTGTTGCTGTCTATATGACCTTGCACACCTGCAAATCAAACAACGGTTCTGCTCACCTGTGAACCTTGACCTTGCACACACATACACCTGTAGATCAACGATCTTACTTACCATGTAGATCTCCTATATAGGCCATGCAACTGTGACCAAGATCCTACACTCTTGAAGAACCCAGCTGGCTCTCTAATCCAGCACCAACACACCTGGTACTGAGGCACTAGGAGGAACGCACCATTTCTCTACCTCACAAACAGAAGGAGCTTATAATTATGCTCTCTTACTCCCTAGCACACTTTTCCAATACAACCATGAGTCTATTATATAGATCTCATCCAAACAATGATTAGACATCTAATTACCATAATTAGATCCGCAGCTATGAGTCTAAAATTAGCACTCATCAAGCAAACACTTGGTTCGTTAGCTAACTGCCCGTAATTAGCTCACAGTCGAACCACACAGGCGACCGACGTCGGTCCCTGTCCGCCTGGGGTCGCCGATGCCGGCCGATCTATGACCGACGTCGGTTGCCTTCCTGTCTTACACTGCCGACGCCGGTTGGCCAGATCAATGCCAAACATTTCTGACACTTCGGCAACTCATTCTGCAACCTCCTCCATGTCTGCATCAGTGAAGCTTTTAGCTCCACAATCCTAACAGTTATAATTTTACTATCTATTTTAATTAATTTAATTATTATCTACCACATTTCACTACATATTTTGCATCAATCATAATTCATTTATGAATTTACAACCATCTTAACTAGTATTAAGTAGGGTATCCACTGGGTCTCCTCCTCGACCTTCCATGAAACTAATAGAATAGAAATTATGGAATGAAATGAGATTGAATAAATAATAATTGATAATTTAGTAATTGTATCCCTAATACATAGGTTTTGGGTGGAAAAACTTTGTTGAGGCATTACAAATAATTTATATTTTGAGCCTCCATTTTAGCCTCTCTCTTATTTTTCCATTCATGGAGTTGTTGGAGAAATTGTTTTGTACATACTTAATAAATTTGAAAAAATTTCAATGGTATATATGAGTAAATGAAAAATACATGGTGATAGGAAAAAAAAATAAACAACATTATTTCATGAAACAATTTATTGAGAGGTATTTATCTTGTTATTTTAGTTTCTCTCATTCCAATTTTGTTTTGTTGATATTGTATTTGTGTTACGTGATAGTTTGATAGATATATCTAGCTGAGGGAAGCAAAATGAGAGTTATAATAGGCATTTAATTCCATTCATGATTCCTCATTAAAAACATTTCCATCATGTGGTCCTCTTTTCAAGCATAAAATGTGACTTTATTCTTACTTTCCTAACTCTTTTTTTATTTTAGGTTGAATAATGCTTTTGTTTGATGTGGATTATAGATTGGTAGAAAACCCCAGACGTTCTACTATTTGGTTATTGTAAACCATATCGGTGTTTATCTCATATTTAAAAATAGACATTAATTAATATTATAGACCTAAATGGTTACCTTGCATGTTTAGTAGTGTGCCTAGTTCATGGATCTCTTGCTTTTATTATGTGTTTATTTATTTATTTTCTTATGTAGTGTTGTCCATGTGTGATATATAACATACTAAATTTGGTGTAAAAATGATTACTCTCTCTCCCTCTCTCACCTTTATACTCTTTTATATATTTATTGTATTTTGATTTTTTTGTAATGAATCTTGTAATCTCATTGATGACTTTTGGTATTTGAAGGGAAATTGATGGTTGGAATTGTCTTACTATCCCCATTTTCATCACAAGTTGTATAAAGGAGTTTCTAGCCATATGCATGGAAATGGAAGTTGATTTAACTGTTCATCATTATATATCAGTTGTTTACCAACATATAATAATTGAATCAAATGTAAGGTTAACTATCACTATACTATATGGGTGGTAATGATGTCTTAAATCGATACACTTGGTAATTTACCTTGGTCATTGTATTATGTTAAAAATTATAGCATTTTGTATCACTATTGTATAAACATAAATGAAACCATGCCCTATTATTTGCATTTATTATTGAATAAATGTTAAACCCTAGATCTATTTTATGTTAGAGGCATGGATATTAAATGTGAATGGAAAAGTTATGAAACATAGTTTATCTTGAAAACTCTCAATCAAACTCATGTTCACTTAATGTATTTCATGGATATAATTTTTCTATTTATGATTGTACGTTATATGTTAAATAAGTTTGATTCTTCCTTAGAACTATTGATTCATGTACTCATCACTTATTTTAAATAATGCATAATATTTTTTAATTCATTTGAATTATACCTATACTATTACCTTGATTTAATATTTACTAAATATGTCACTAGTGTTGTCTTAATCCATTTTTGGTAAAATATTACATGTATTAATTGATTATAGTTGTAAAAATATAAATATTAGAATGATAAATATATACAATATTCAAAAATTATAATGTTTACAAAGATGATAAATATGTAAAATTTATATTTTTGGAGAACTAGTGTACATGGATCCTTAAAGGTTTAATCTCTTCAATTCTGGGTCATTTCTTTAGAACATATAGCCCAGACTTACATTTGTAACATTGATCTCATATGTATTAGACAAAATATTTACTTGTATATACTATTATATAACAAAAAATGCTTGTATAATATTATTAATGATGGAAAACAAGTTCTCTTGCCCTCCAAAACTTCTATAGTCAATTAGAGTTGTTGAAATATAATTTCATGCTCTGTTTTACTCCTAATTATAGAATTTAAGAAGTTTAGTTACAAATAAATTTAATTTGTAATTTTATAAACAATTCAAACAAATTGAATTCGATATAAAATTTTCTAAGTAATTTACATACCAATTTTCAAAGGATTTAGGCAAGTGAAACAAAAGTTATAGTTGTTTTGATAACTTATACCTTGTCTTTAACATCTATTTATATAGAACATAAAATATAGTCCTGTATACCATGAATTAGAGTGAGTTTAAAGATATAAAATCAATTATATCATTTATAAATCACTCTAATACAAATCATAATAATATTTCATCGGTTCTTATTTGTTTATTTTGGAGAAAAGAGAGTTTCTATGGCTTAAACCCTTATCTAGGGTTTATGTACCTGTATAGGGCCCAAGAGGAGTAAAATAGGAATATTTTCAATATTTTGGACCTTAAAATATTTATTAATTTATATTATGTAAACTAATAACTCAAATAGTGCCATATTCTTGAAAGTATGTGAAAATGACTAATTTTCCTTGACTGTGACTTGCTAAAACACTATTTTCAAACCTGAGAATGGTAGAATGGATCTAAATTAAAATGACAAGATATTCAAAGCATCATATTGAAATTTTTTTATTATTATATCATTAATTTTAATCCATGCTAATAAAATCATGTGAAAGTAATCCTTTTTTAGACCTGCAATACACAAAATTTTTGATTTTATTGCCTTTATTTGCAAGTAACTACATCAAAGCATTGAATGGAATCATTTATACTTGGACACATGAAATAATACATTCATATAGTATAATTTATCATTAAAGGATACATAAAATATAATTTTTATTGATATCATCCTCAGAAATAATATATAAAGCACTATTTTCTTAGGTAGATCAACAACACAACTCATCACAGACCTACCAATTCGAGTTTTATGAATATTTTCTTACTTTCTCAATCTACTAAAAGATTGGTATGAGTTATATATGTTGTTTAAAATTATATTGAGATTTTTTCCTATGAAATAATTCTCTCAACTACCCCTTTGATTCATCAACATTCTTTATTTGGCCAAATTACTACGTTGGATAAAGCTTATCAAGGTAAGATACATAATTTTGAATCATTACAGTCATGGTAAAATATAAATAACATATAAATAAAATAATTAAACCCAAATGATAAATTAATGATGATCATCATCCTTGAAACTTACTAAAACCCCTTAAATAAGCCAAAAGAAATTCAAAAACATGAATTATTGGTTTTGAGAGAAAATTCCAAGAACACTACAATATGACCTATAAATCGCATTTAAAGCCAAGATAGGGATTATTATTGACTAGATAAGACCATGAGACCCATAAGAGAGATAATAAATTTTATTGAACTATATTCTATGATGCACCTACATAAACCTCCCAAGATTGAAAAGTTGATGAACTCTTGCTCATGGGTCTTCATAACTACTCTAGTAGATTTCCATTATTACTTGTAATTATTTATGATGTATATTCAAAATTATTAATTTCTAAATTTTGATATACCTAGATCCCATGGTTTATTTATCATGGATATTCATTGATATAAACATTCATTTCCTTCAAGTAGACATCTATCTAGTTAAGGTTTGGATTCCTCCTTGATAGTAACCTTTTATTTAATCATCTAAAAACATTACTTTGTTATACCTTCACATGGAGAAAATAGATTATATAAATTAACCTCTTCATCATTCCTCTGAGTCATGTTATTTCATTCCTTTACATGGTTAGTTGTATCTTCATAACTTCTATGATAAACTCCAAAAGGTTAATTCGTATCCTTCACTTGGTTGATCCTTTTGTCATTATTCATCTATCACAAAGACTTATTACCTTATATAAGGCCTATGCTAAGAACCTTTTTTATTTTCTCTTCACTTAAAATTACTTTAATCTCAATAATATTCTCAAACAATTCTCTTCTTATTTATTTATGGCCTTGTTTTGGCATTTGGTTCCTTGATCCATCTTTGGAATTACCAATAGGTTTCTTGGTATTCCTCCGACATAAAAATTATAAAGGTGATTTTTCAATAATTCCTCTTGATATCTCACTAATCTACCTATCCACCTTCAATTTGTCTTCGGTGATTTCAATATTCTTGCTCAAATATAAGTTTATTTTGTTGACTTTTATCCATTATTGGACTTCTTTTATACTTTATAGATCTATACATATGTATGTTCTCTAAATAATTTCTCCAAAGTTATTATTTAACTCAATTAATCAATTAATACTCTCTAGACTGATCTCAATTTCTTAGTTCATCACGATTTATGAATTCTACCTCTTTCTTACTTCAAGGACTGACATCTTAGTGTATATTTTATTAGTTATTTTTCATTAACTCACAAATATTTTATTTTTAGAAATTGTCAGTTAGATATTTTAGGGGGTGATAAATAATGTTTATTAACCTAAATTATCTGAGTGTAAGTCACTTTTCTATGTTAGCTTGACTACTATTTAAAATAAATTTCATACATATAAATATAGTTCGCCACTCCAGCAAAAGTCAATGTGAGCTTATTAACCATTATATGTAAACATATGTCTTCCCATGTAATCATAATGGAAACATTCAAGGGTATGAAAGGGATGAAGGAAGTGTTAGGTGATGGTGTCAAACAATAACATGTTTCCAAGTGACACTAAAGTTGTCAAATGATAACAACGATATCAAATGATAGAAATGATATCTAATGATAGTAATGCCATCACTCGACCGTAATTCTAAAAAATGGTGTAAAAACTATCAAACAATATCAATGTTTTCATTTAACATTAATATTTATCAGTAGATAACAATGTTATCAAATGAGAACATTGCTATAGAGTGAAAAAATTGTTGTTGTTATGTAACACTATTTTTTGATAGCATCATTGATGTTCTTCAATAACATTATTTTCAAATTAAAAAATTGTTATCAAATGACAACATTGATATCAAATAACGTCATTTTTATTATTCGATACTATTAATGTCAAATGACAACATTGTTGTCACTTGAAAACATTAGTATCATATGGTATCATAACTATCATTCAATAGCATTCCTATTATTTTCCATAAAATTTTCTATTTTATGGTAAAGTGGTGTGATCCATATAAAAAATAAGGTGCAGTGTGTCTACAATTTTTTTTATATAATCACATGCTCATGTGGCTTCTATACCCCATTATGATTTACCTATCCAATTGCCTTCTCACATAAACATAATATGTTAACGTTTTCTAGACTTTTAAAACACATATTTAGATATTAGCCAAAAAACCCAAGTTAATTTATAATTGGGACAATTAAATTTACCCTAATCTCAACAGAAACCCTTTTTTTTTACTGAGATATGCTCTATGCCCTCTATTTTGTCTTCCATCTTCTTGTCACTTCTCACTCACCCAACATTGTATATACTTTATCCCTTGCTCCTTAGTGAGTTATTTGTAAATCATGAACTTCCATTGGTTCTCTATTTGAATGCTTCCTACCTATGTTTGTCATACATTATTTCAATTCAAGTCTGCCATATATTTTCCATCTCTTATCTTATTTTATGACCTTTATATATTTAAATTAGATATTACTATTACATATAATGGGTGCTTCCTAAATTGACCTTTGTCCATGACATAATGACCTATAATATATCTATTTTTATGTAAAATTTCCATGCATTTAATACTGTTAGAATGGTTTTATTACATTGAGAAGGTGTTAAAGACCTTTTTTTTATCCACTATGCTACTCTTTATGACCTCTTAAGGTGTGAAGATATAGTCCTCTTTTCCTAAAAGTCAATTTTTATTGATGGAATTCTTGGTCCCTTATATTTATTTTCATTATATCTACATTTAATGCATGTCAATACATGACCATCTTCACCTCATATACAACTATTTTATCATTGAGATTAAATAAATAAACGTATGGAAGACATTCCTTACATTTTGTCAAATCATTTGACCCAAATTTTTGTTGGATCCACTTTAGAATTATTGCCATAGGATGAACATATTTTAAGCTGTGTCATTATTATTATTATTATTATTATTATTATTATTATTATTATTATTATCATCATCACAGCATTGATGTATAACATCATGTAGTTTTGGAGTTCATCATGGTTCCATTATCCTACTTGTTTATCATGGGTTTGAATGGCTCTCTTCTTTTTATGAACTCATTCTGACAAGGTTATTCTTGACCTTTAAATTATGTAACTTCAAAAATAATACTAATATAATGTATTAGAGTGAAATCATGAGGTTTTATATCCCCTTAGAGGACCTTGTTACTTTGAATCAAATCTCCTTCATCCTCCTCGTTTATTAGTTGATATTCATTGTTCACATGATCCTTTAAGGACTTTATTAAATGATATAAAACATTTAAAATGGTGAATAATTTTACTTGTTCAAAACTAATCATACTTTATCCATATTCTAGGAAATCCAAATTTTGGTTTACATTATTTCTAACCTTTCTTCCTTATATATCTTGTGACCATACAAATTTATTCATTATTCCCTTGACTCATACTCCATCTGATTTGTCCTTGATTGGAATTTCTTTGACCTAATTTATTAAGTCACATTTTCCTTTTAGTATCTCACTTGATGTTTCATATTGATCTTTCACAATATCTCTATTATCCTTCTCTCTTGTATGTGTAAGGGAATGATTTATTTAACTATTATTACTATCACCATCATGCTTAGTATATCCTTTTATAAAATTAATAGCTTATATCTCATATTTTCCTATTCATGAATTTCAAATACATATTCTTGAGGTATTTATATGGACCATATAATCTTCTCCTTTGAAATACTTCTCTCTCCATATTGTAACCTATTTTTAGTTTCCATTGGACTTAATATAAAGTTTACTTCTTCACTACTATCATCCTCATCTTTAATAATCTTGAGTTTCTCTTTCAGATTTCCTTCTACCTATGATTGAGGTCCATGCCTCTCAATTAGTTTGATTCTACCCTCAATATATAATCATGTTTCTCTTTCATTGGTGACATTTTATTGTGCCTTATCATATTATTTATTTCTACCTACAATAATACATACATTACAATGATTAGTTTGAAAAATTAGTCTTATTTGCCCATATCAATGCCTTTAAGATTGAAATTTATTCTAACTACTAAACTAAGCTTTTCAGGTATTATATTTATCTCTCATTCATCTCTTCTTCACCCAACATTCATCATTCCTCTAGTTTTAAAATGATAATTACCTATTCTTCTTCGAGTGATTATTTCTCATGCCTCTTATCTTTACTATACCTTCTTTCATCTCTCTCTCTCCTTATGTCTCTATAAATGATTAGCTTTATATTTTCCTCTTTTATAAATCAATAAATATATCCCATATTATCATTACAATTTATATCCCTATAGTCCAATTTAATTTTCTTCTAAAATTATATCCATAATGTTTCATTTCTTCTTATTACATCAGCTCCATCATGAGATTCAACTTTTCTTTTAGATCAGCCATATCTTTCTTCATATCCAACTCTTTCTTCTTGGTATATTATTCTATATTTTTATGGAATTTTAATTTAAGTATGCCATTCATATGATTTTCACTTCATCTAGTATTTTGTCTCAGCCTCAATGTTTTATCCTTCTTCTTTCTATCTCTCATATTAGGCCTCAATGTGCCTTTTCTTCCTTAGTAAATATGTCACACCTTTCTTGCTTCTTGATACCTCACCTAGGTAACCTTATTCTAAGCCTAGTATTTTGACACCTCTATTATTTATTCACATTGGAATCTATTCTTTAAATTATACCCACTCTTTTATTTTCACATTGCAAGCCTCAATGGTCTATACAACTTCTTTCTTTCCACTTAACTCATTTTCATTTTTCATATTTTCCAAGAACCTTTCTTTTATCTTCTTATCTAGCTCTCAATGAATTTTTTTTCACACACTCTCAAATTTATTATAAAGATTTTTATATAATATATAACACTTAAAAAAATATATTATAGGGCTCTGATACCAAAATGGTGTACATGGATCCTTAAAGATTTAAACTATTCAAGTAATGATCTTTTATTTACAACATATAGACTTAACTTAGGTCTGTCACATTGATATTAGCAGTATTAGAGAGAATATTTACTTGTATATACTATTAGATAAACCCTCAAACTTATATAACACTATTAATTATGTAGAACAAGTTCTCTAGTCCACAAATTTTACTCTATATTAGATATGTTGAAACATAGTTCATGCTCTATTTTATTCCTAATTAGGGTTTGTAGGAAAATCAGTTACAAATAAATTTAATTTAAAATTTGATCAAGAATTTAAAAAAAAAAAATTATCTATAAAACATTCCAAGGAATTCACATATGAAGTTTCAAAGGATATAGGCAATTGAGCCAAAGTTATAGGTGTTTTGATAACCTATACCCTATCTTTAAGGTCTATTTATATTGAACATAAGACTTGGTCCTTCATAACTTGACATGTATAGAGATTAAATATCTCAAATAAATCACATCATTTATAAAAAAAATAAAAGATAGTTAATCACAAATTTTCATAGGCTTTTATAGGTTTGTTTTGGATAAAAGTCAAATCTTATGGATTAAATCCTAATCTATGGTTTATTTTGTCATACGAGACCTGAGAGGAGTAAAATACGAATATTTTGAATAATATCTATGTTAAAATATTGATTATACATGGAGAACCATTTATTTCACTTGTTTTACCTAAACCAATCACTCAAATAGTGCCATATTTCTAAAATTACATACAAATACTAATTTTCCTTAATAGTCACTTGTTAAAACCCTAATTTTAGACTTAAGAATGGTAAATTGGATGTAAATTCAAATTAAAACCTATTAAAAGCCTCATATTTAATAATATGGATTCTATAATACCATACCTTATTTGTTATAACATTCATTTGACACCATTCTAATAAAATCAAATGAAACTAAGCCTTTTTAAAACCTACAAAACATAAATTTTCATATTTTCTTGACTCTGTATGCAAGTAACAACTTCAAAAAATGAAATATATTCATTTATATTTAAAAAAATTAAAGGGTACATTAGATGATTATAATGGGTCACTCAATAATTAATAAAGAATCTTATTTATTGATATCTTCAAAAACACTATACAAACGACTATTTTGTTAGGTAGTTCAAAAACAAAACTCATCACAAACCCATCGAGTTTTACACATATTTATTTACTTTATTAATCTCCTTCAATATTTTTTATAGGTCTATATCTGTAATAAACTTAGCCTGATCATGTTTACTATAAAAAAATTTCTCTCAACTACCCCTAAGATTCATCAACATTGTTTATTTTTCCCAATTCCTATGTGTGATAAGGTTTATCAAGGTAAAATACTTAATTTTCAACATTTAAAATCATGGTAGTATCTAAATGACATATACATCACATACTTAGACACCAAGGATCACTACATAAGGATAATTATTTTTTAAACATAATAAAACCCATCAAACATTCTAAAACCATTTTTTAAAAATTATTGGGTTTAGTGGAAAAATCCAAAAAACACTAAAATTTTTTCTTAAATCCACACTTTATGGCTATATAGGGATTATTATTGACTAGATAAGACCCATGAGCCCCCTTAAGATACTATTCAATACTATTGAACTATATTTTATGATTCACCTATATTAAGAACACAAACGAGAAATAAACTTATCTTGCACATTGATCTCTATTGAATCTTCTAACTACCTAATAGTGAAATTAATAAGAACAGACGATTGTATAAATTAGGGTTAGAAATAAAAAGTATAAGTAAAAAATGGACATGTTTGGTTAAAGTAGATTGTGACATAGTGTTTTCTAGTCCATTGATTACAGACCTATAGTAGACGACTGTGACAAGTGATAGACATGAAATGATAAATAAAAAATTTATAATTGATAGATGAAATAAAGAAGAATAAAATATTCCTAGAGCTGATAAATTTAAGTGGAAAATATTATAGTGCACCGAATTCAATTGACCTTGGAATTGTCTGGGTTTTGTGTGTGTAAAAATGGACCACTATGACTCTTTGCCTATGGATGTTGAGTAGTTTGAGATATCACACATTGGCTTTATATATATAATTTTTTTATTATATTATCTTGTCTATGAAACCCTTAGTGCACTTTAATAGCTTAAAACCTTGATGATTGACCACTTCCTACATATCTAATAATATAGGGAGGAAAATCAAGACTACATATTTTTCATAGCTAGAGTGAATGTGTAATTTTTATATTTTGATATATATGTATAAAAATAAAAAATGGATTTGATACGTGACAGTGATATATATTGACATGATTTAGAGGTCTCTTTTCTTAGATTATGGTTTTTTGGTATTAGTTATGTAGAATTTGAGTAGAGTAGTGAATACTTGATCAATGTGTAAAGGCGTATATGTTTTAAAGTGATGAATTCCAAGTAGTGGAAATAAATGAATATTGATATGTATTTATGGGGAAATTTTCAGACAATTTACTTTACATGATCATGTAATACATGAAAGAAGAAAACATGGATTAATTTTAAAATTTTAAATTAGTTAATATTAGGCATGAGATACGATTGGTCTAAGAAGACAACACATTATGGCCATTTATTCTTAGCACATACTTGTATAGGAGAACTGTGGACTTCTATCCTAAGTTAAAGAATATCTCAAAATGATTTTGAGTGGTTTCAAAATTTCACATTGAGAGTTATGTGTAATTTTCATGGAAAAAAAGGATGAGACACACATGTGAATAAAATGCTTACAAGAATGGTTAATAAGATTCATGTATTTGCGTGAAAGTGAAGTGGTTTTAAATATTTATAGAATTAGGATTTTTAAGTACCTGTGACTAGATTTTGGTGTCTACATTTGATTCCCCTTTATTATAGCAATGTTATTTATAGAGTAAATGAGAATGATTTTAATCTAGGTTTGTAAAACACACTTCATCTTCAATTACTTACTTCACTTGTAACAAAATATAAAGTAGAAATTTTATTCATTTCAAAATTTTGAAAAAAGTTTTAGCTTTTAAATTTGAAATATTTAAAATAGAGCAAGTAAGGAATACACCTATATGTAAGTTAAACCAAGTTTTCCCTATAACCTATAGCTAAATATGGATAATTATACTCCTTTGTTCAATTTTTTGGAGAAATTAAATAGGTGGAAAATTTCAGAGTGACAGAGTCCCCACTTTTAATAATTAATCAAGCCCTTGGGTTGGAAACATGTATTAATCCAACTCTCATAAAAATGGAATAATACCCAATGTAATAACCCAAAAAGGTGGAACCACAATAAATTATAAATAATTAATGCCAAATCCACTGACTGTAACTAGACTCGAAGACACGCTACCCACATAGACTTGAGTTCCACCACTATAGGCTATTTTACATTCTATTTGTATGATTGAGAGATAATGAATAATATTCATGCCCCCATGATGTCTGCATTAGTCATAGATTTTATTTGAAATCAGTGTTATAATTTTGGAGTTTGAAACTTTAAACTTTTTCGCTTTAAAATTTAAAATTTGAACTTTGAATTTATGAATTTTAGAACTTTGAACTTTAAAGATTTCAATTTTACAACATTGAAATTTGAAAATTTGAACATTTCAACATTAAAAATTTGATGTTTTCAAAATTTAAAAAGCTTGAACATGACTGAGTATCATTCCCCAACTAAATATGTTGTAGTGATATAAAATGTTATGCATCTAGATACACAATTGTAATTTTATTTCGATATGTGACTTTCAGTCCTTTGAAGAGTGTGTGTGTGTGTACATGTCATATGCCTCCATAATTTATATGAAAGTTCAAATATTTGTTATGCATTTAAAATATTAATATTTTAAATCTATATTTTCTTATAGAATCTAAACTTGCATTACTTTGAACCTTTTTAAAAACATATACTCTATATTTTAATTTATGTATTCTATTCCAAATTTGATCTATGCTTGGTTCTAAAAATGCAGATCTATAATATGAGCTCACTATGATGCCCACCTTTTGAGATGAGGGTTTTATCTTATAATTTACTTGTGCCAAAATAATATTCAACTATTTCATGTGATAAATATTTAATAATGTACTAATTATGTCAAATGTGGAGAGTATGTCATCATATAAGTAAAATTATCATTGAATTATGTATGTATTATATTGAATGTAAGGCATACAAAGTGTCTTTTCTATATATAAATATCATTTGAATCATGTAGTAGAGTAAGCATATTTGAATTATAATAACTGCATAAGACTTTATTATATGTATCATGGAACCATTAATCAATTTTGATAAGTGCACCATCACAACACACTATAATGTCACATAGTATCATATAATAATGATAAGGGTTGCATATAAGGGACATGTTTAATTGTCGTATAAGGAAATATTTTGCACATGAAAGGCTAAGATCTATGAGCAATGGAAATTTTCAAATGTCACACATAACAAAAAATATTTGATGGATATGCTCAAGAAAGTTTCACACAAAGGGTAAGAGCCACACATAATAGGTAATAAATGTCCATTGTATTATGAAATAAATAAAAATTTCTCAAATGATCTTAAAATAACAGAAAACTACTATTTTTCATAGAAGTGCTCAAATGTAACTCCTTAGTACTAGGATGAGAAACCATAACATGAATCATATTTTTTAAAATCATGTGCACAAACTTCTTTAGTGACCTTACATCAAAAAGGGCTTGTTTCTCCACAAAGTTGTACTTGAATTCATATTCTTCCAAACCTTGAAAAAAGAATAAATTTGGTTTCTATACACCCTCATTATTCTTTTGAATTAGCATATCAAAGATAGTATCAAGGTTAGCAAATTAATAAAACATGAATTATTTATTAAAATAAGGATTTAAAAGAGTAGGATTTTGTGCAATTACTTTCTTGATGGCATAAAAAAAATGCTTACCTTGCTTAGTCCAATAAAAGACTTGATTATTTTTTAACATGATTGTGATAGGTTTCAAACTAGGTATGAATATCCTTAAAAAAAATTTATCACCTAAGAAAATCTGGAGACATTTCTTATGTAAGGTCAATGATAGGACTAAAATAACCTCTATCCTTTTAGGATCAATATCCAAATATTTGGAAATAATTTATCCTAAGAGCTTAGCTTCATAGATAACAAAAATGTATTTTTTTAGATTAAGAGACACACCATAATACCTACATATTTAAAACACTTGTATCAAGTATTTCATATGTTCATTAGAATATTTAGAAAACACTATTATATCATCTAGATAAACCAAATCCATCTCATTGATAAAACCTTTGAAATCCATGTCCATTGCTCTATGAAAGGTAGTACCGATATTTGACAAACTAAATGACATATTTATGTAAGCAAAAGTCATCCATTTAGTATTGAATTTTGTTTTAAACAAACCATCCTCATTCAAAAGAATTCTACTATAACCAAAATATCCATCTAAGAGGGAAAAACCTTCAGATCCTAAAATAATTTATAAAATTTGTTCCATTGAATGTAGAGGATAGGGATATTTGAGTGACACCCTATTAAGATCTCGAAATTCCAAAAAAAATCTTATCTCCCCATTATTATTTATAATAGGCAGAAGATTATCTACCCATGTTGGATGCTTGATAGGAAATATTACTTCATATTCAAGATGTTTAGTGAGCTCTAACCTCATGAGTTGCTTATCCTTGGGATTGATGGGTCTTTATTTCTATCTTACAGGTTTAAATCTCGGTTCTAATTCAATGGTATGGTGTCTTAGGATAGGATCAAATCCTTTGAGATATTTATATCCCCAAATAAAGATATCATGAAAATATTTACACAACTCAATTAATGCTTTTTTTTATAATGTACAACATACCTTGCCTAGTATGAGGAGTCTATCTTTGAAGATCAAGACTCTTTCACAATTCTTCTCTTTTGTAGACATAACCACATTCTCCTTATTATTTTTATCATTATTATTGAAGATAATATTTAAGGTCACTATAACCTTAGGTATATTATTTGTCCTTAGATGCATGATCTAATCACTAAATTATTATTGGAGTCTCCTTTGATTCCTTAAAGAAAACATAGCCTCATTTTACAAGAGGCACATAATGTGTTTATCACTATCAAACACTTGTAATTTTTTTTAATTATACAGTATAAAATTTTTGATAATTATATTAATGTGATATTGATTCCCCTCTTCGTTTACAATAGTTGGAGTATCAAATGGAGCTCTTATGGTACCTAGTATATTAGCATGATTATTCTACTCTCTTGGAACTGATTGTATATTCAATGCATTGATATCTTTAAGAAAATACCATACGCTATTATTATATGACTTATGCAAAGGGTTTTTAGAAACAACCACATTCCTAACCTAATGAAAATCCAACCTACTATCTCCATACACTTGCAAGTTCTCGATTCCATTTCTCCTTACCCATTGAATGTTATGGATTAAACATTCATATTCAACCACATTACATGTACAATAGAAGTGGAATATAATTAAGTGTAGTATTGATTTTTAGATGGGGATACCAAAATAACACAAAATCTTACCCCAAATCTACTTCTTGAACCATCAAAAAAAATCTTCCACATCTCATCATCTTCACCTTCTTTTTTGACAAATAGAGTTATTGGTATTCATTCTTCATGTATATAATATACTCCTAGATTAGTTTCCTCCATAAATTCATAAGGATCATGATCATATATATTGGCACCATATTCATCAAGAAACAAATAAAAAATTCCTTCGATCTTTGAATACGTACCATCATCTACAATAGAATCCTTCTCTTCATGAACAACACAATTAAAAATAGAACTTGTCTCAATGTAGGGCTGTATATGAAACCTTGCAAGAGGTTGCGTGATTATGGTCACCTTGGCTCCATATCTTGTTTTAGAGGCCAATAAAGACCAATCAATTGATAAATATCAATGTACTATGGCTCTCAGGTCCCTAAACAAGTAGATCATAAAGTGAATTTGGAGGTTAACAATAGCTATATCTTGAAGGATAGGAAAACTAGGGTAATCATGGAAAAAGACATGAAAGTGTTTGATTAGTCCTATAATATTTGTAGGTGTAACATCTAGTTGGATAAATCCTTTTATATGAGGCTCATATTTTAGGCCCAACTTATGAGATACCACTTTGGGCATGATTGAAGTAGAATCTCCACTATCAACTATGTAGTTATAGACTAGTTTGTCACCCACTATGAGAGTGAGATAGGATGGTGGAGGTTTATCATACATATTGGATGGTTAAATAATATTTTTAAAATTTATTTTGAGGAAAACATGACTATTACTTTTAATTGAAGGAGGGAAACAAATAGGGATAGTGGATAACTATTTTTGTAAGAACTCCTTTCGACAAGGTATATAAAGAACATCCCAAAGGGAAATTGATGTTTAGTGCTCTTTAATGAATCAATAATGTTTGAATAATCCATACCTACCTTATATTTGATTATTTGAGGCAAAGAAGTTCTTGAAACCAAAGGAGTTGGAGTGTCTTGAATAGTCCTTCCAACATTCTAATTTAGAAGATGTGTAGAGTTATTTGAGGTTACCACACATATAGCCATACCTTATTATTTTGTATGAGGATTGAATGAGATTGTAGGCACATTAATATCAACACATAAAGCCTTTATCTCTGATCTAGTGTTATCTAAAACAAAGGTTCCTTGATTGAGCATGAAAGTTTTATCAACTAGGATGTTCATGAAGATCTCTCCTTGAGGATGTCCACTTTCACATGCCTACATCACGAAATCATTTTGAGCTGATAAAAGAGGATTAAGTCATCCTTGAGCAACAAGATCTTTCTCTCCACCTTAATTAGCATCCATGAATTGGACTTATTGTCAATCTCCTCCTTGTACCAAATTGCTATGAATTGGTACCATCTCTCTTGCATTCATGGTAGAGTTATGATTATATGAATTTTTAGGCATGTTGGGGTTAGACTACCATTTACCTCTTCCACTTCAATATTTTTGGTCAAATTGGTACTAGTAAGGCTATGGATTTTGATGATAAATTAGTTTCATATTGAGTTGCTTAAGATAAACTTTTAGCATTTGATTTTTTGCATATGTATCCATAAATTTTTTTACTTTATTAGGAGAAACTTTAGGCTTGGTATTATCATTGTAAATTAATTTTGTATTTGGAGTACTAGAAGAAGTATGAGAAAAAGGAGGCATAGACACTTTAGGAGCCAATCTTTTATATTGGATGAGATAATTCGCATATTTGATAGTAATTTCATATACTTCATGAAAAGTGGAACCTCTCATAGATTGAATCATGATAAAAACTTTAGTACCAATGGATCTCATGTAAGTAGGAAACAAAAAACTAGGAGGAGGTCTCATAAGAGGAGGTTATCTATTCCAATTGTTTTGAAACCTCTCATTTGAAATCATGCATCATTTATTTGGATCCTCTTTTTATCACATTTAGTTGATGTATGAGAGAGGCATGATCACTTTAATTTTCAAATATTGAGATGAACAATAATCCAAAATCAAACCATGATGTAATGTATCCACCTTCTAGAATCTACTAGTCAAGAACTTTCCCCCTAAGGGACATGGCAAGGATTATAATAGTAATGTTCTCTTAAGTGATATTATGTAAGTGAAAAAAATTGGATATATCCCTAATGTGATCACTAGGTGTAACATGACCCTCACCATTGAATATGGACAAACATTTTGCGGCATTATGAGGAATACCATCATATTGTTGAAGGTGAATTAGATTTTCCATATTGGAGGTAGGGAAAACATGAGGTTTAGCCATATATTCTTCAAAATCCTTTAAATATTCAATTTCATTAATTTATTCAACCTCTTCCTCTCTATAAATATATACTAGTTCTCCAAAAGGTAGATTAGGACAAGGATATTGAAGTTCAATGGGATGTTCAGGCTGAATAGGTGGATTAATGGGGTTGGGCACTCTACCAGAGGATGACTTAGTGAGAACTGTGAATTATGAGAGAAATATTATAACATTAAAATGGTCTTGAACTAGAACATACCTTGATAGTGTTGCCAAATGATGAGTAGGACACCAATTCTTAATTGATGTTGTCAAGACTAGTATTCACCTTGACAAGTTGTCTTGAAGACAATGGTCTCATCGAGAATTCCATAATTATTGTCACCAAATATTTCACCCTATAAGAGGGTTTTAAATATTTTTATATATTTTTGAAACATGGGACACTTATAGGTATGTGGGTATACCTATAGTGAAAGTGAGCCTCTAAATTTAAGGGCTAGCTCACTGAATGTATCTCGAAGCGCTTTCACCTATGATAACACTTGATTTTAGGGAAAATAGTTAGAATTTTCATGAGTTAAACATATTAGAATGGGGTGATATGCCAAGATGTTTTACAGATGAAAATCACGTTTCATTCACTAAGAAATAAAGCATATAGATTAGTCTAAAAGTCCTAAAGGATTCCAACAAGAGTGTTTCAATATAGAGATGAGATGTATGAAGCAATAGAAGGAAAATGAAATAGAGGTAAAATTTAATACTACGAGGAAAATAATACACTTTAAAGGAACCTAAAACACTTGACTACACTCTATATAACCTGTTAGAATGAAAGTTTCTCATAGAAGACATGAAAAGACAAGGAAAAGTAAAAGATAAAATCACTAAACTTAACCGTTTATCACTTTGAACAATCAAAAAAGATATTATTGAAATAAAAAATAGATTGATTGAATTATTATAAGGTAAAATGTGACATAAAACTACTAGGGATTCACCATACTAGGTGTGGTCCTAGATTATAAACGCTAATATGGCAGCTATTTATAAGACACAAAAAGGGGGAGAAAAAAATGAAGTAGAGAAGATGAAAGGTCAAAATGCCACTTGTTAAGCCCTGAGAACTAGTTAGATTATAAGATAATGAAGTTTGAAATAGACCATGAAGGTCTCCTAAGACAAATTTCCATATTAACCATGGAAAAATCTCTAAAATGGTGCAGAGACTCTTCAATTAGCTTTTTTGAAATGACCTTCAGCACGGATCATCTCTCGATCATTTAAAACTAAATTAGGAGAGTTAACACATATGATATGAAAGTTATATATGTTTTCATAGCTTCCAAATATAATATAAACACTTGTATTTACCATCTTTAGTCATTTAATGCTTTTTTGGACTTCATTGTTCACATTTGGTAGTCATTATTCATCTCAGGTCTTCAACTAAGCTTTCATGGTAGCGTATGAGTTTAAAGGACTTGATTCACTATAGAAAAATTGATCCTACATATTTTTCCATTTGGAATTTTCCTTCCAACATTTTTCACTATGCTATAAACTATGCATGTTGTCATTTAGACACATAGCTTCTTCTTGTCTATCTAGAATCTAGTCAAAGTTGCTCTGTGGATCTCGTCTAGAGTCTCTTTGATTCAACCTTAAACATTGGCCATTGATCATTGATTTGGGGTCTAAAGATTATGACCTTTTTTAGCATTGTGCTCAATTTTAAATCCTTTACCTTTGACTCTATCTCACACTATTGATCTTCTTGGTAGGATTGAACATGTACCATTTATTTTACCTAGACCCACTAACTCTATCGGGTTGTCCTTGCCCTATTATATCTAGATGTACATTTAAATGAAAACCATTAGATTTTTACCCATTTGAATTCAAATGAATATTTTATGAGACTTTGTTTTGACATCTGCATGCTCATCATTTACATTCATGTGACCATCATTGATGTCTAGAAGCCTATCATAATTTGAACCCCAATGGTTAATTATTGATCTTTATTTTGATGTTTACATGACTGTCACTAATGTCTGTGTGACTATCATTATCTACTTACTCAATTTTAAAGATTTATATCTCAAGATAGAAATCTCATCAAGATGCCATATTTTTAGATGATGTAATTGGAACTAAGGGAATTGATTGCATGTGATTTTGGCCACATCATGATTTTTAAGCACATTTATAATATGCATAAGTGAGCTAACCCATCTATTTATACCTGACATCATGTGATGTCTTGTCCAATTGAAGTTGTGTTATGAGATTTTTATTAATCTTGTATAGGTATAAAAATTTAATGAGGCATATGCAAACTTTGTCCATGACTCTGAACTACTCAGGCCCCATGAAAACCTACTACTTGCATTTAATGCTCTAAAATGACCCCTACGCGACTCAAAATGACATATGGACTAACTATACTATGACCAAGGCTAAAAACATATGGAATAACATTAAATACACCCTATAACATTATATAAGACCCCTATATAATTTTTTGATCATAGCGGGGTTGACCCATTTTGTCTTGTGGTAAAAATGGTCAACAATATTTACACATAAATTATTTTCTTCAATAAGATAATAATGTAATAACCTAATATTTTTAGAAAAAATGAGCATCCTAATATTAATTTTCCTTAGTATTGACATGGATTGAATCAAATTTTTCTTCCTTTAATTTTCATTTATGATGAGTATCTCATGTTTTCATAAATTCTTAAAATAAGTGGCATGAATCTTAACTTTTCCCTCCTTAGACATATCTCATGTTCCCATTTTTCCAATGGAAGCTCCTTCATGTGCCAAATTTATTCCTTGACAATAAAAAATCCTTTTAAAAAACCTAAATTTGATTCTTCAAGAGTCTTACATGCTCAACATAGTATGGAAAAACCTTTCTCTAATATTAATTGATGTAGTCATGGTTAGGGTATCAAATAAACAATAACCTTAAACCATGCACCCTAGGACACCATACTCACAAATGAACATATGCATAATCCATGTATATAAATAAATAAGAGAAGACAATCTTTATTATTTTCAATGAGGATTTATAATGCATACGAACATAGTAAATACCTAAAACATTATCAAGATATAATCTCATGCAATGTTACCAATAATTAGTCAATTTAGGGACACAATTTTGTCATATGGTTTGTTTCTTATACTTACGCACTTTTATCAAATCTCTACTAATAACACTTCTAATGGATTTTCTATAACTTCGTCACCAATATATAATTATAGAAGATTATTTAATTCTTCTATTTTTCTTGGACCTAACACTTTCTCCAAAACATTTATTTTGACAACGCATAGTTAACAACTATTATGGAAGTTAAGATGATTTATCTTCCATACACAATATGTTTTGTCTTCCCTTTGTGACTTTAATATGTTATATAACTTGTTTGATCGGTGCACAAAAATCTGAAATTTCTTCAAGCATATTATGATCCATGGAAAAGACATTGATCACTATTCTATCTTAAGTGAGCCATCATGTGGATATTATATGTTTTGAGAGATCTGTGTAGAATCATTGTCACATGGGTTGCACTAGTTGATAACATTTTCCATATGTTTTATACATAGAGTGAGGTGGCATAGTGCATTGTAGTGTAATTTAGAATTCTACACAGTATCATAGTTACACATCTTATTTTCAGGGGTTGCGCTAGTAAGGAAGAGTTTAAGGCATCTTGTGCTAATGATTTCATGATTGATAAGATACCATGAACCTCTTGAGATGGTTCTCGAGTACTATAATCAACTGAAACACAAAAGACTTGGATAAATATTAAATTGAAATTTTACCTCATACAAAATTTATGATTAACTATCATCTGTTTTCTCACCCATAAAAATGAACTATGCATAGTCATAGTGTCATCATTCAA
>JARHVA010010090.1:107500-160000 GCA_037957365.1 Torreya grandis
TCCAAGATATGTTGTCATTCCAAAAGGGGAGAAAACCATCCCTCTACCATATGATTTCCCTAAGACCCTAGGTCAACAGAATAAAATGCTAAACTTTTTATTTCATAGGTTTCATCAAATGCCAAAGGCAGTGAAGTTGCCTTCCAGAAGAAGATAGCTTGCTCCTAACTTATTTGTCTTCAAGGTTGATTAATATTTTAGAAGGTTTTAATAACTAATCAAAAAGCTTGAAGTGTTGAAAGTTTTATTTTTACTTTGAGATTAAACAAGTAAGGTCTCATTAAATATTTTTAATCAAAATAGTACCACATATAGGGTAGTGACTTCTTAAGATATGGAGTGAAGCCTTATCCCAAATAGCTATAAAATAGGGTTATGATTTGCTATTAGAAATCACTCATAAATAATCACATTAATAAGATCATCTATGTGATGTATTGATAGGGAGAAGAAACACTACTAAAGAGTTGAAATGAACATGTACTTGACATAATTTGATGAAAGCAAACATGTCGACCATAGATCATGTTCTTTTTTTTTAATTCCAAAAATTACGTCTAGGTTGCTTATAATAAAGATAGGAATATTTTTTCCTGGTATTTTTTAAATGTTACTTATGTTTATGTTTCTTGATAAATGCATTGGGTTGTTTTTTTGCAATTATTACCCTTTCCTCTTTCTCTAACTTTGGTATTTTGGTTATGTTTTCTTCAATAATTAGACAAGAGATGAAGTATTACAAGCGATAAATCATTTTAATCAAATCAAAAAATATATTTGAATAGTTGGTTGACATACTATTAAACAAAACAACTTTTTCATCTTCATCTTTTACTTCAACATGCATACTAGTTAATTCATTTAATACCAAAATAAGCTTAGTAATAGGTTGTACCACGCTTTCACATTCTTCCATTTGGTGTCCAAACATATTTTTTTTCAAGGCTACTATATTGTTTCTTGTTTTCTATCCAAATGGTATTTTCAATGTCTCTCAAATGAAATTAAATATGTTAGATAAATATATAAAATGGAAATGAGTATTAGACAAACCTAGATCAATAATAACTATTACATTTAGGGCCTTGATATCCCATTTAGTTTTCTCATTGTAATTTTTTGGTTTCTTTGTGTTTCCATTTACAATATCCCATATATCCTTATTCATTATTAGTAGTTGGGTATTGACCTACTAGGTATGAAAATATCTACATTAAAAATTTTCCACTAGATTTAATTTCTTCATGATTATTATAGTGCCTCCAATAAACTGAAATGATTTTAGACATCAGTTTCAACCAATGGTAGCACAATTGATTACTTATATATGAGCAATTGAACACGGAAATTATACCAGAATGATTAAGAAACTAGAAACATGAGACAATAAAGAATTTGAGAGACAATACACACAATTGTATTAGATAATACTAGAAGAAAATACAAATAAGGAAGATGCCACTTCTTCCTCCACCTCAAAGGCTTGCCACACCTCAAGACCTTCTTCCCTCTCTCTCTTGCTCAACACAAAACCAACTCTAAAACCTGAGTTACAATTCCTCCTTGAATGCTATAGCTGATCTCCTTGACCTTACACCTGTAGATCTCCTTGACCTTGCTAGCTTCAATGCCTTTACTTGCCTTAGAATTCCTTTACAACACATGCCTTATGGGTCTATAAATAAGATCCCATGATTACAAAAAATAGACATCTAACTACTAAAATTAGACACACAGCTCGCGACTTAAAATAGTCTCTTAGCATGCAAACACTCGGTTTAACTCACTGACTGTTCGTAAACAGCAGTTCTGGACCGCACAGGCGACCGACGTCGGTCCCTGCTTGTCTGGTGCTGCCGACATCGGCCGACTCCTCTACTGTCACCGGTCTCCTTCTCCACTGCATCTAACCGACGTCGGTCATACTGCAGATGCCAGTGGCTCTGGTTCTTCAGCATCCTTTCTTTATGTGTGTGCAAACGGTTGAAGCTTTTAGCTCCACACCTTAACAATCTCCCACTTGGAGATAAACAGCTGCAACCTGCACCTATACCTGTACACCGTCTATTTTGTTCCTTAGGCTCTGTATCCCTCTTCAAAGTCACCCTTGAAGACCAACCACCATGCAAACCTGTGATGCTATCCCTGACTCCTATGCCACAAGAATTTTGCTGCTCCCAAATTCTTCATGACATACTTCTGAACCAACTCTACCCTTAGCTTAGAAAACTCCTTGTATATGCAACCCTACAAAAAGTAACACAATACAGTAACAGGATAATGTAGCTAATATTATCCAACCTGGTAAAGATAAAATACAATGGTCAAACCTCCATTGCCCTGCAGCTAACTCAAGACCATATACCATAGCCTTCTGTCTCAGATGTCCATCCACTCTCTTCTCTAAAATGGGAATCCATCCCTCTATCCAGCTGACAACTCCACCAACAAGTACCTGTTTGGATTTACTCCAAAGACTCACACTCCTCATCCATGTCAAGCTCCCACTGTTTCTGGATTCTACCTGCATTGCTTGCTCCATCTTCCTAGTTCAAGACTAACAGTAAGCAATATAAAGAAGGTGAACAAAGAATATGAGGTTCACATACCTTTACTGACCTCCACATGGGTGTTTGAGACTTAGTAATTCACCCAACATCCGTTCCAATGACCAATCTAGGCCATCTCCCAGTCTACTTCCGACTGATGTTGGTTCCCTACACTGATCCTGACTGCCGACGTCATTACCCTTGGCCGACGTCGGTGTCCCTCCTGCCGACGTCGGTCTTGATGACCGATGTCAGACTTTTCCTGTCCAACCTACCGACCCTGCTGGTCTGCACATGACCGATGTCGGTATCTGGATGACTGACATCGGTGCCAAGCTGCCAACAACGGTGTTTGTGTGTTCCTGTAAGTGATGAATTTTTCATCTGCGAGCTCTTCTTGGATCGAATCTATGTCCATGCTACCCTGCTCAGATTTATTCAGCCCCTGTGACTGACCTCTGTCCTTCATCTCCTCCATAAACACCAAGGCTTCTTTGTTCCTGTCAAAGGCATCAAATTTTCTCTTTCTGCAATGAATTGTATCTGTGCACATACCTTTTGAGTCAAGAACTTCCATTCCCTCCCTATTCTTGTGACCAAGCCTATTAGGCCACATCTTCGAATCTACACCAGAAGTGGAATCAGTAATACAAGTAGATAGATAAAGAGAACCTACTTTCTTACCTCTTGCTAGAACAAGTGCTCCCTTGGTAACCTTCCAAGAATCTGCTATGAGGGTTATTGTGCATCCCTCATCTCCCAACCTTCCTACAGAAATCAGACTCTACTTCAGAATTGGAACATGCATGACCTCCTTCAACACCCATGTGTTGTCAATCTGCAATCTCAGCTACACTTTCCCTTTGCCAACTATCTGACAAGGCGTACCATCCCCTAAATAAAGAACTCCAAAATCTCCCTGTTCATACTCATGAAACAAATCTCTGTTTGGGGATGCATGAAAAGATGAACCAGAATCTAATATCCATGATCCTACGTGACTATCCAAAGAAAGTACGAGAGCATCCTGTACCACAATATTTGCATCTTTTGCTTCTTCCATACCTGTATGTTGATTCTCTTTATCTCTCAACCAACACTCCTTCTTTGTATGTCCTTTCTTTCACAAAACCAGCAGGTAATACCTTTAGACTCGGATCTCCTTCCCAACCTTGATTTCCCTTGCTCAATCTTCTCCTTTTGCCTTCCTCTGCTTTCCATGCTTAGAGCGTTCCCTGATGATTCACCTGTGCTTCTCCTGCGTATTTCCTCATTCAAGATCACACTTACAACATCATCAACTTTTAGAATTTTAGAAGCAAATGCAGAGTTACTTACTGCCATAACCATACCGTCCCAACTTTCAGGCAAAGAACATAAAATCAAGAGAGCCTTTACCTCATCATCAAAAACAATGTTGACTGAAGCTAATTGGTTTACCAAACCATGGAAATCACTGAGATGAGTATGTACCGAACCTCCTTCCTGCATTTGCAAAGTAAATAACTGCTTCATAAGGTATACCTTATTAGAAGCTGAGGGCTTTTCGTATAAATTTGCCAAGGACTTTATCAACTCTTCCATTGTTTTGCACTGTGATAAGCTGGAAATCACAGAAGCTCCAAGACTCAACCTTATGGAACCAAGAGCCTTCCGATCAAGAACACTCCCTTCTTCATCTTTCATATCTATGGGCTTGCATGCAACCCCACCCAATGGTAAGTACAGATCCTTCTGATACAGATAGTCCTCAATCTGCATCCTCCAGTGTTGATAATTCTTTCCGTTAAACTTCTCCATTCGTAGCCTGCTTTCTTCTGCCATTGCTGAACTCCCACTCAATCAAAAAACCCTGTGAATGACCTGTAATCAAAAACAATAACCTGCTTCCTGTAAACCGTAGCTCTGATACCAACTGTTAGGAGGCCCCTTATCCAATGGTAGCACAATTGATTACTTATATATGAGCAATTGAACACGGAAATTATACCAGAATGATTCAGAAACTAGAAACATGAGACAGCAAAGAATTTGAGAGACAATACACATAATTGTATTAGATAATACTAGAAGAAAATACAAATAAGGAAGATGCCACTTCTTCCTCCACCTCAAAGGCTTGCCACACCTCAAGACCTTCTTCCCTCTCTCTCTTGCTCAACACAAAACCAACTCTAAAACCTGAGTTACAATTCCTCCTTGAATGCTATAGCTGATCTCCTTGACCTTACACCTGTAGATCTCCTTGACCTTGCTAGCTTCAATGCCTTTACTTGCCTTATAATTCCTGTACAACACATGCCTTATGGGTCTATAAATAAGATCCCATGATTACAAAAAATAGACATCTAACTACTAAAATTAGACACATAGCTCGTGACTTAAAATAGTCTCTTAGCATGCAAACACTCGGTTTAACTAACTGACTATTCGTAAACAACAGTTCTGGACCACACAGGCGACCGACGTCGGTCCCTGCTTGTCTGGTGCTGCCGACGTCGACCGACTCCTCTGCCGTCGCCGGTCTCCTTCTCCACTGCATCTAACCGACGTTGGTCATACTGCCGACGCTGGTGGCTCTGGTTCTTCAGCATCCTTTCTTTATGTGTGTGCAAACGGTTGAAGCTTTTAGCTCCACACCTTAACACCTACTAGGTATGAAAATATCTACATTAAAAATTTTCCACTAGATTTAATTTCTTCATGATTATTATAGTGCCTCCAATAAATTGAAATGATTTTAGACATCAGTTTCAACCAAAAATGCATCATTTAAAATAATACAAATTATACTTTGACACTGACATATGACATATACAAATTTATTAATGATTAATGACCATATAATTAAACAAAATAGTACTAATGTATTTGATAGCTATTGACACAAATAATAGAATATATGACTATACACTAATGTCAATCCCATGATGAATCCTTTAAATATAACTAACTAGTAGTTGCCTCCACGGTGCAAAAAAATCTAAAGGTTAGATAAAAGTTGTTGATATTAGGTTTACTGCAATGATAAAGTACTTTAATTTGTATATGTTTTTTTTACTAAATGTTTATATTTGTTCTTCACTAGCTAGTAAATCTTTTTGATTTTAAGTCAAGTAATTCAATTATCATTTTTTTTAATTTCGTCTGTAAAAATATCATATAATAATTTTTATATTTATAAGGAGAAATGAAAAATATGAAAAATACTTGATGCACTCCTTGTGCTCGCTACATCAAACAAACCTAATTAATATATAATATTAAATATTACTATACTATTTTATATAATTATCAGTATAATTATACATTTATATTTATCTAATATATAAACAAATATATTATAATATATAAAATTTATATAGACCATATAAATAATGTATAATATTAAATATCATGTGATAATGTACTATCATGCACCTCAATCGCCCCTCTAATGTGCATATATGTCATATCAAAAGGATTCCCTTTGTTTTTTCATTTCGTTGCTTAAGAGAAAAGATCCTACCCTAAAAAGTGGTCCCATGTGGGAGGGATAGTAACAGGTTAAATTTTATTTAAAAAGAGAATATACCTCAAAAATAAAATAAAACACTTGACAACCATGATATCATGTTAGATTTTCTCTGATGTGAGAATTTTTATATTATTCCCTACATGATTAAGTTTCAAATGTATTTGAATTTTTTGACTCATTAAATTCTTGTACATTAATAATAGACTTTTGTTGACATATTAAATGATAAAAACATAATGATAAAGATCAATATAAATAAAGAAATAGATATAGCAAACATTAAAAACATTATCCTCTAGAATTATTTGTACACAAAATAATTTTATCATCGTTAGATTAAATTTGATTAGAACATAAGAATAACCCAAATACAAGTAATGTCCATGATATTTACAAATATGTATAATTTTATTGAAGTAAATGAAAATGGGGACAATTTCATGAACTTGGTAAATCTCACCTAATTATTTTGATGAAATGAATGTGAACTTTTGAAAGGAAATGAAATTTTGATGAGTTTATCTCACCTAATAATTTTGATGAAACTCTCCCCTCATTGCAAAAAATAAACATTAACCTTAGTTTCATAATCTTTTTAAATTAAAAATATGATTTATTATACCATTTGTGGCATAAATACATTGCCATGTATTGTAAAAGTCTTATGTAATGCTTAGCATTACGAAACCTCTATATAAAATTATATATATTATGATTGCATATTTTATCCACCATGATTAATTGGATTGAACATTAATGCTTTTTAGAAGAAGATATTCAACAAGGTATCCCTCCATTTATTAT
Organism: Torreya grandis; assembly: GCA_037957365.1. NCBI lineage: Eukaryota > Viridiplantae > Streptophyta > Pinopsida > Cupressales > Taxaceae > Torreya > Torreya grandis. Next base: position 114,371 of record JARHVA010010090.1, read on the forward strand.
TACACCCATTACTTATCAACAAATTCATTCTGATAAGCTTTGCATACAAAATAAAGTGTGAGTGTTGGTGGTGGCGATGGTACCTATCTCCTGATTTCCATGTTGTTTTCGGACTTGGTGTTTATCCAACATAATTATTCTTAGGGTAGTGATTTTTAGATGTCTGATGGTGGTTTTTTGGTCTTGTTGTTGAGTTTTGGCCTTTTACTTGTTATTGGAAATCTTTGGGCTCTTGATTCATTCTTGGATTCCTTGTCTTACTATGAGTTTATAATATTACTTTCTTTTTTATTAATAAAATAGGCAAGGGACCCTCCAACTCTTATTATTTAACCAAAATAAAGTAGTATATTAAAATTTTAAAGATGGATAAGTCAATTAATCAAATATCAATTAAATAAATCATAATCATCAAACCTAACGATGGGAATAATGATGTAAATAGTGTTACTTAATCATTTAAAAAAATATAAATTTCAAGTAATACTCATAAAAAAAGACGAGATCTACATGTACCCTCAATTAAATATCAGTCCTTAACAGTAAAATTAAAAAATCATTTTAAACACCTCATCCCTACAAAAATTAATATTTCAAATCCATAAAAAATTAATTAACAATATAATATAATTATTTAAAAAAAACCTATGTCTTAATTAAATTTTTAAATACACATGATGAACTTAAGAGATGGGTTGGTAAATGAACTGGTTTCCTAGTGCCAACCATGTTCAAAATTTAAAAAAAATTAATTGAAATCATTAAATTAATGCGGAAAAAGCTTAACAATTTTTTAAAAAAAATTTAATTATGCAAAAAGAACATATTAATTACACAATTTATACCAGACATACCACCCTTACTGCTGAATATTCATGATAGCCACATTTGGTTACAGATTATCTTTAACACTTTGTAAAAATCAAGGCACCCCAACATAGAAAACCACTGATGAGACTACTAAGAATGAAAAACTTGCAGTTCATAGACATTGGAAGGAAAGTTTTCCTTGTAACTAATCCTAACCAAACAACAACAAAAAATTTCCTTGCCTTTTCATGTAGAAAAGATCATTAGAAAGGGGCTCGTCTAGCTTTGCCAAGTCTATATATACGTAAGAAACAACTTGAAGGCCATTACATCTATGAAACTCTCCTTTTGCACACTGCTCTCAACATTTAGAGGAGAAAAAGTCAGCCAAAGTTTGGATGGTGTGCACTTGCATTTGAAGATTCACAATATAATCCACAGTCTCCTAGAAAAGAAGATTAACATTTTTCATGTCCCTCCCACCTAGAATCATCCTCTATAATGCTCATACAATCTCCTCTACATTGTACACACATTATCATCCACATCTTTCGGTGCCCTCAGCCTGTACACCATAGACTACAACATGCCCTTCAACTTTTCATGGGCTTGGAATGAGATCAAGAGAGGTAAAAAGATTGTTTCTTGATATTTCGATGAAGGAATAGGTTCAATGATCCACACAACTAACACCAAATAAGTGTTTTAGTGGTCTATGCCAAGCACATGTCTAGCATAAGGTGATTGTTTTATTTCATCTTCATCTTGATGTAGAAATCAATATTTTTTCCATACACATGGCAACACTGGATTGGGGGAAAAGGTTATATGCTATTTTTTTCTCTTATGAGATGAATCTTCTGAGGTTCCACACTATATAAAGCCTTCAACTTAATTAAAATATGTTGACCACTAAATAGTATAATTGAAAAATAACTATAAACTCTATTTTTCCAAATTTAAATGAAAAATAATAAATTAATTAATTAAAAAAAACTATACAATTAAAAACTAATCATATATGCCTTTAATAAATTAACAAACTAAATAAAAACATTTAATAGTTGAAGACTAACCTATATAGACATGGTGAGTGAAATTTGACTTGACAGAGTATGGTGGATACGTTGATGTTGTCATAACATGTATGCACATGACTCGATGTTTTAACCTATTTTTTATATTATAAATTAATGGTTGTTTAATAGATATATAAATTCATAGCACTATTCAGATTGCACTATATATATTTTATCATAAGTGTCATGCCAATAATAGTAAGTGAAATCAAATATAAGATAATTATTATTTTCTTTTTCTTGTTGATTGTGATTAATGTATTATAGTGGAAATTTAGATAAGAAATAAATGTGTCAGTTAAAAATTAGAAGTAGAGACAACAAATATTTTTGGACAAGTTTGTGATCATTAGAACATTGTATGGAATAACCATGCATGTTGTCTATGTACTTATACACATTGACTTTGATGAAATTATGATTACCCACCCACCTATGCTTGTGTCTACAAATAGGGTTTAGATATTTTGATTTTTTAGGCACTATGCAAAAGTTGGTCTTTTCCTTCTCTTTACTTTAAAAACCATAAAGGTACTTGGAAGATATATAAACTTTCAGAAGGAGAGGGGAAGTGTAATGGACTTTGATTACCCCAATAACCTCTTTTATGATTTAACATTGCCTACGTATCTAGAACCTCCATTGAGAGAATTAAGCCACACATAGTTCTCCCAGCTGGAGTAATTGTGTAGTTGTGCTCATTGAAACTCATAATTTGGTTATGATAAATAATAATTTTATCTCTTAACTTGATTTTAAATGATTCAAACTTTTTTTGAGATTATTCCTATTGATTGATATTTAACTTGGGAAGAATAGGGTAAAATTGTTCACTGCACAGTAGTGTAAAAAAATAGCTACTAGATAGAGATTAAGTCAAGTAATGAGTGAAATGTTATTTTATTGTATAGTGACCCTTTTGAATAGTTCCATTTATCCAATCTCGAGAATTTTATGTGAAGACACATAATAAAATTTTGAATTTGGATTTTTGGAGGAGTTGCTAGAATCCAAAGAATAAGAAATGGCATTGTTTCTTTCTTCCATCTTTAAAAAAAAAGGTAAAGAGACTTATTTAAACATTAAATATTTTCTTAAAATCATTCCATATAAATTTATTGGATAAATTATGTTGAAAATGATAGTGTTTGATGACAACAAAACAAAGGATACTATCAAGGTTTTTAAGTACTAATGTTGAAACATGACAGCATAGAATTTAATGACTGTATACATTTTTTATACTTGGTAAACATCCAAGGTGTAAGTATAATGTATAACTAATCATAATATTATTTATATAATAATTAAAAACATTACACTAAAAACTAATTATATAATGCATGAAACAAAAAGTGGAAAGGATTCCTCAATGAAATATGCCTCCAGCATAAAATATATATTGCATTTATGGTCTTTAAAGTATATTTATCACTAAATATGATAGTAATTTTTGATATACATATCAAAAATATGTAGTTAGTTGAGTGTATATTTTCATAATTGTATCATCTAATAAAACATATTTCAAGGTTTGACATTGAAACCTATTACAAGTCTACACTAACAATTTGAAATTTGACTTTTTGATTGCCCTATTTGTAAAGGAAAAATTAATAAAAACCTATAATTTAAAATAAAGGAATGTTTAGAGAATGGTGCTTGAAAAAGATATAATTGAAGAGTGGATATCAAAAAATTAATATCATATAAGGTGATGAATAAGACAACATTTAAAACAAAGGAAAATTTGTATATGTGTGTGGTTACATCTTTTGGGTTGACTAATACAACATGTACACTCATGACACTCATGCATAAAGTGTTAAAATCAATTATTTATAAGTTAATAATTGTTTATTTGGATGATATATTTATTTTTGGTACAACAAGAGAAAAAAATTGATGAACTTGAAGTAAGCATTCCAAAGGTTGATAGAAGAAAATTTACTGCTCAAAGTTAAGAAATTTAATTCTCTATAAGAGAAATTAGAATTCTTAGGTTTTTTAAATTTCACATGATAGAGTAAAGATGGACATATGTTATAAATTATTCCAGGATTGTTAAAAATAAAATGCAAAACATAAAATAAGGATTGAACAAAGGAATAATGTTACCTCAATGTAATACAAATAATCAATACAAAACATAAGGTATTAAGTGAGGAAACAAAATCAAAGGATTAAAACCCAATTTTTCTTTAATATAAAAGAAGAATATAAGGAAATAACATACCAAAGGAATATATTGCATATGAATGTTCCAATATGCCATTAGTAAGGCTCAAAGTAATTTTGTAACCAATGGAGGGCATACTAATGTTAAAAAGCCTAAGTTTTCATTTTTAAGTGAAAATGATAATGGTGATGATGGTCACATTAATAATGCATGTAATTATAAAAAAAAATGAAAATGGTAAAACTAAAATTAAGAAAATGTAGTTTTATGAAAAAAACATAACCCAAATGTTGAATGATAATGAAGTTTTTTTTTTGTTAAAAAGGGTTGTGTTTACATTTTACTACTTTGTAAAAGTTGTCTATAGAGGAGAATAAACTATTTATTATGAGACAACAAATATAAAAATTGTGAAATAAATAAATAATTTTAATTCCCATGGTTGAAGAATAATAAATCAAGTTAATTTAGCTATAATAATGTATAATTGAATTGATTGATACAAATCAAAGGGATGGATCCTTACTCCAAAATTATAGGAAAACTTAAAAATATTTTTCATCATTTAAGTAAATCCAATTTTACACTTATCATTGTGTCACATAATTTTCAAACACCTAGGAAGGTTTGTAAAATGTAGGCATAACCAGTTAATTTTTCTAACTTATGTAATGAGCAAGCAAAGTTCCAAATTAATCCTCAATGACATGATTTGTTATTATGAAATCCCATCCACCATTATTTATGATAAGGACAAGTGATTCAATAATAAGGATGTTAAAACTTTGTGTACCTAGTTTCATGTTAAACATAGATGGTCAACTCCCTATTAAACATGTGATTGCTACATTTGAGTGAAAATTTACTTCTAATGTTAATAAATGGTTTTGAAAAGCACGAGCTGGTTCTAAATGAAATTATTTTTAGTATTAATTTGAATAGGTTATAGTGGTAGTTTATAGTGTATTCAATGATTTGTAAGTATCACAATATTTAGTCTGAGTATGATGCATACATAGTGTCAAATTAAAAAAATAGTTTATATTCAAGATAAGTTATACTATTGATCATGATGATGTAATGAGATCATTAGATATGATTCCTATTAATTTTTGAACAAATATAGGTTTCTCAAATTCATGTCATTTAATATAAACCTTCATGTCATAATAGGTTTGATCAGGTGTTATTTGATAAGAGGATCTTTAAGAATTCATTTTGCATAAATCATATTGCTATTACATATCAATTACTGATTAAAAAGGTGCTTGATGGTGTTGATAATCTTATAACATTATTTAATTGGTTTAAAAGTTCTAAGACCTAAAACCTAAGACCTAAAATCACTTATAAGTATTATTTAGACCTAAGGCATTTCATAATTTTTTTCATGATTATTACGTAGGGCATAATATTAATGTACCAAATGGATTAATTTATTAATTTTATATTTTTCAAATATGGTATATTCTCGATTGTCATGTTGATTAAAAACTTAAGTCAATATTGATCATAATTGAGCTAAGTTAGATGCTGAGCTTGGGAAATGTGAAGTTGATTCACCATGGATTTGGTCAGTAATGAATTGATTGTTTATAATCTTGATAATTGAAGTGGTATATTTGATTAGATCATGCACATTGAGTATCAATACTTACCTTGAAAAATGTTTTTAACAATTCATTTGTTAAACATGTAAATACACTACAAAATGAATTAACAAACCTCTAACTTTAGCATGATCAGATAGGAGGTTGGCAGATTTTTAGGGACCAATGTAGGAATTACATTATCTCGAATAAAAAAAATGCATTTATTGAAGTATTCAGAGTTTTTTTTTTAATATAATTATTGGTAAGCTAGAGTCCATGCATGCAAAATATCAACATGTCAAGTGTCTCATATGAATAGTCCAAAAGACTACATTTGAGCTAATAAACAAGTAAAGATCACTTGATCTAGTTACAGTCATATGATCCTCATGATTTCCTAAGTGTTATTCATCGATCAACCAAACATATCTATGAATAGTAAAATTTTCTTGAGCACCATGACACATGTTCTCGTTACACCATTCAACAATAGTTTTTACATTAGCCAAACCAACACCATCTTTAAATATTTACTTCTATCTTGTAATGACTCTTTTTAAAAATGATCCATCACCTTCATGTTCCTATTTTCCATGATCAACCTTAGTGAAACTCCAAATGTGTTCTATGCCAGTGATAATGTGCATCTTGTTCAACTAGTAAAACATCCATGAATTCATCAATTATGATATACAATTATCTGACCAAATTTAATGTTGATTTAAATTAATGTTCCTATTGCTCAACTATCCATAAAACATCTCAAAATAAACTTATACATAATCTATACAATATGATCAACAATCAATGACATAAAATTGGTACTCCATAAATGTTTTTTTCAATATTTATTTGTACTATCAGGTACATGCATGAGCACTATTTTTACAAATATGGAATGTTTTATTGATTTGTAATACTATGACTAAAATTACATTCATGTTTTGAATGTATAATTATTAACAAATTTGACTAATGAAATAATTTAACCAAGTGGGAATGTGTCCTTGCTTAGCCTGAAATGCTCATCCAACCATATAACATTTTATATGTGCCTTGTATACTCATAAATAATTTCTTCTTTGAATTTGACAATAAATTTTTAATTAGGTATCTATTTTATAACAAGCTCACACCTTTCAATTTCTTTTCCATATGTTACTTGATAAGTCACATATTTGTATTTACTCAAACCAACTAATTCATGTCCAATTACACTTGTACTTTCCTCATTGATAAAATTTTATAATCTTTTTAATCTACCATAAATGTTAAAAATTCCATCTAAACATGTTTTATTATAAAGTAACTACCCATATGGTCTATCAAAAAAAGTTGGTTGAACTGGCTAATTTTGGTAAAATGTCTAAATGACACTCCTACAAAATGTTATCAGTACAAAAAGTATAGTGTATATGGTGAAAAGGATCATAGTGAATTGAAAATTCAACATGTTTCCTACAACAACAAGTGGTGATTATGTTATTTAGTTTTACATAATATAATTTAGCCATCTTGAAATTTATTTGACTAATATAAATTTGTGGATGTTTTTTTAAAAATAGGATAAAATTATGTTTGGGCAAGAAATGTTTTGGATGCAGTTCACAATTGTGAAAACCAACTCTATTTTTCACTATATCTCTTGTATTGGGTGAAACTCTTGTATTGCGTTTCACAAATTGTATAACTAAATATTTGAGAGAATTAGTTATAACCATGTCCTTTCATGAAATTATACTAGATAATCCCCAAAGCTCAGTGGTATTGATATCATTATGTCTCTGGCGTATTCTAATTACTTTCATTATTATTCTTATTTTGTCCAATACTTGACTAGTTTTTGAAATTAATCATTTTTTCCTATTTAACAACTTACTGCATAGGTTATAAGTATATATTTTATAGCATTACAATATTTTTTTCTTGATTTTGGGCATATAGTATAATATACATCATTATATTTTCAATAATTTCATTGTTTTCATTATCCATGCTAGATGTTCTTTATATTAGGGTGTATATTATAGGTCTCATCTTTATGAGTTTCATCAAAAAAATAAACAATTGACATTTTATACTATCAAAATCTAATTTATCAAAGAAATTATCTCAATTTGTTTCATCCATCCATTGGTTTCAAAATATTTTCATCAAATTCAATTAAGCACTTGCCTTTTATGTGCACAATCATTAGAGGTGATTTTAATGTTGACATTTGATGAGATGGTGTATCAAAATTATTATGTTTATTATTAGTTTGTTCAATGTTAATTTTATTATTTAGTTTTAGGATGCATTTTATTGAATATTTCTTTCATCATTATGTGTTTCCATGAAATTATCTTCCTTGATAGGGGACAAATCATTATGCATAAATTCGACTTTAAAAAAATATTCTTGAAATGTGAACTTGGAACATAATTTCGACTTATAGTTAAATATCCATCATCTTTATTCAATTCATTGTTGTTAATCTCATCATTATCTATGACATTTGGCCATTAGCTATAGTGTGTATACCTTGAATAGAATGCAATGATTACATTCATACCTTTTGTTTTTATATCAAAATTTCTAATTGAACCTGTGTTTTTTGCTTTAACTTATTAATTTTATTTGAATGAGCTCTATAACCTATGACTAGATAAAGAATAACTTGGTTCTTTTGATGGTAGGATCCAAAGAACAATTTTATTAGTTTTTACTTTGGAGGGCCTAAATAATAGTTTTATTCCTCTTGTATTTGTTGTGGAAAACATAGAATAATGCAAAACATGTGGAATAATTTTAATTTTATTCATATTAATAACAATTTTTAAGATCCAATAAGATTTATTAGTGTGTCAGCATGTGGCTTGAATTTATGTCTAACCAAAAAGTATTCATGTTTTATACAACATAAAAAATAAATACTTAGTTAGAATAAGTTAAATAGGAAATAAGAACATGAGGAAATAACTTATCAAGGGAATATATTTTGTATTAATGTTCAATTATGCCATTAGTATAGATCACACTACTTTTGTGGGCGATGCAAGGTGTGGTAATTTTAAAAAGTATATGTTTTCCATTTTAAGTGAAAATGATAATGGTGATGATGATCATATTAATAATGCATTTTAGTATGAAAAAAATTTAAATTATAACACTAAAATGAATCAAACATAATTTTATGACAAAATCAAAAGTGAAATGTCAAATGATAAGGAAGCATCTTATTTTTTATTTTTTTAAAAGGGATGTGTTTACATTTCACTACTTTGTAAAAGTTATATATATAGGAGAATGTATTATTTATTATGACTCAAAAAACATAAATATTTTAAAGTAAATAAATAATTCTAATTAATATGGTTTAAGAATAAAAATTGAGTTACTTAAGCTACAAAAATTTAGATTTGAATTATTCAAAACAAATTAAAGGGATGCATACTTACATCATAATTTTTAGAGAATTTGAAATATACTTTTCATCAATAAGAAAATAAAATTTCACTCTAATCATGGTGTCACATTATTTCAATACACCTAAGAATATTTCTGACATGGAGTCACAAGGAGTTGTGTCCACTCACTTATGTAACGAGCAAGTGAATTTATAAATTCATCTTGAATGCCATCATTTGTTATTACAACATCCAATTCACCATAATTTTGGATAATTACAAGTCCTTAAATAATAATTTATTTAAATTCCTATCTGCCTAGTTTTATATTAAACATACATGGTCAACTACCTATTATCCATAAGGCAACGGTCATGTTGAGTGATTTGTTCAGCATATTTTTATTAACCCCTTATTTTTTTAAAGTTGTGTCTTATATTATACCATATATATTAATTATATCATAAAATATAAAACATTTTTAGGGGCCCACTCATTTGAATTTATTTGAACATGTATTTTTTACTCTCTAACAAACACACGATTGTTGCATTTGAATGAAATTTTAATTCTAATGTAAATTATGTGGTTTCAAAAAGAATGTTTTGGTTATAAATGAAATTTACTTTTATTTTCAATTTTAATACGTCATAGTGGTAGTTGGTAGTGTATTCAATGATTCATAATTATTGTAGTACTCAATTGGAGTTTGATGCATATATAGTGTCAAATTACATAAACAACTTATATTCAAGATAAGTTGCTCCATAGACCAAGATGAAGTAATGAGATGGTTAGATATGATTTTAATAAAAAAAATTAATTAATTATCTTTCAAAAATTCATGTAATTTAATATCTGCCTTCATGTTGTAATGGTCGTGATCATGTGTTCTTTGGAAAGAGGATCTTCAAGACTTTATTTTGAAAAAATCATATTGATATTACATAGTAATTCATGATTAGAAATGGGTTTTATAATGTTCATAATATTATAAAATTTAAGTGGTTTACAAGTCCTTTGACCTAAAACCAATTACCTAACTTATAATCACCATCTAGACCAAGGCATTTACCAATATTATTCGTGATTATTACCTGGGGGTAATATTAATGTGCCATATGGATTAATTTATAGTTTTGATATTGTGTAAAAAATATGATATATTTTTGATAGGCATTTTGATTTAAAATTTAGGTTAATAGTCACTATAATTAAGTTCAATTAAAAGAAGTGTTTGGTAAGTGTGAAGCTGGTTCACTATGGATTTTGTCATTAATACATTGATGGTGTAAACACCCTAGTTTGGTCAAGCAAATAAAATTACTATGTATTGTGTTGATATTTCACATGAAGTTCTTAGTCATTAATAAAATCCTTGTCTATGTGGTCATTATGGGTATTTTAATCTTTTTTGTTTCTCATTTTCCCTATTTGTTTCACCCCATGTGGTCCTAAGTCACATCCTCCAAGTGATAAGAGCCTCTAGTCTATCTTTCTTGGTCTTGGATGTCTTGCTTTTGTTATGTGTTTTTTATTTATTTTATTATGTAGTGTTGTCCTTGTGTGATATAGAACATACTAAATCTAGCGTAAAAATGATTACTCTCTCTCTGTCTCTCACCTTAATACTTTTTTATATTTTTATTGTATTGTGATTTTTTTGAATGAATCTTGTAATCTCATTGATGACTTTTGGGATTTTAAGGGCAATTGATGGTTGGAATTGTCTTACTATCCGCATTTTCATCATAAGTTGTATAAAGGAGTTTCTAGCTAGATGCATGGAAATGGAAGTTGATTTCATTTTTGATCATTATACCTTCGTTGTTTACCAACATATAATCATGGAATCAAATGTAAGGTTAACTATCACTATACTAGATGGGTGGTAATTATGTCTTAAATCTATACACTTGGTAATTTACCTTGGTCATTGTATTATTTTAAATATTATAGCATTTTATATCACTATTGTATAAACGTAAATGAAACCATGCCCTGTTATTTGTATTTATTATTCAATAAATGTTAAACCCTAGTTCTATTTTATGTTAGAGGCATGGATGTTACATGGGATTGGAAAAGTTATGAAACATAGTTTATCTTGAAAAATTTTAATCAAATTCATTTTAACTTATTGTATTCCATGGATATAATTTTTCTATTTATGATTGTACATTATATGCTAAATAATTTTGATTCTTCCTTGGAACTATTGATTCATGTACTCATTATTTATTTTAAGTAATGCATAATATTTTTTCATTCATTTGAATTATATCTATACTATTACCTTGATTGAATCTTTACTAAATATGTCATTAGTGTTGTCTTAATCCATTTTTGGTAAAAGACTACGTGTATTAATTGATTATAGCTGTAAACATATAGCTATTAGAATGATAAATATTTACAATATTCAATAATTATAATGTTTACAAAGATGATAAATATGTAAACTTTATATTTTTGGATAACTAGTGTCTATGGATCCTTAATGGTTTTATCTCTTCAAGTTTGGGTCATTTCCTTAGAACATATAGCCTAGACTTACGTTTGTAACATTAATATCATATGTATTAGACAAAATATTTACTTTTATATACTATTATATAACCAAACATTCTTATATAGTATTATTAATGATGGAAAACAAGTTCTCTTGTCCTCCAAAAATTCTATGGTCAATTAGAGTTGTTGAAACAGAATTTCATGCTATGTTTTAATCCTAATTATAGTCTTTAAGAAGTTTAGTTACAAATAAATTTAATTTGTAATTTTATCAAGAATTCAAAAAATATGTATTAGATATAAATTTTTTTTAAGTAATTTACATACCAATTTTCAAAGGATTTAGGCAAGTGAAACAAAAGTTAAAGTTGTTTTGATAACTTATACCTTGTCTTTGACATCTATTTATATAGAACATAGAATACAGTCCTTTATAACATGAATTGGAGAGAGTTTGAATATATAAAATCAATTTTATTATTTATAAAACACTCTAATAAAAATCACCATAATATTTCATAGCTTTTTTTAATTTATTTTGGAGAAAAGAGAGTTTTTATGGCTTCAACCCTTATCTAGGGTTTATCTACCTATACAGGTCCCAAGAGGAGTAAAATAGGAATATTTTGAATATTTTGGACCTTAAAATAGTTATTAATATTATATTATGTAAAATAATCACTCAAATAGTGCCATATTTCTTAAAGTATGTGAAAATGACTAATTTTCCTTCACTCTGACTTGCTAAAACCCTATTTTCAGACCTGCGAATGGTAAAATGGATCTAAATCAAAATTACAAGCTATTAAAAGTATCATATTGAAAAAAAAATTTATTATATCATTAATTTTAATCCATGCTAATAAAATCATGTGAAATTAAGACTTTTTTAGACCTACAATACACAATTTTTTTTATTTTCATGCCTTTGTCTGCAAGTAACCAATTCAAAGCATTCAATGGAATAACTTAAACTTAGACACATGAAATCATAAAATCATAGAGTGTAATTGATCCTTAAAGGATACATAAAATATCTATTTTACTGATATCATCTTCAAAAAATATATATAAACCACTATTTTCTTAGGTAGATCAACAACACAACTCATCACAGACTTACCAGTTCGAATTTTATGAATATTTTTTTACTTTCTCAATATAATAAAATATTGGTATTAGGTATATATTTTTTTTAAACTTATATTGAATTTTTTTTTTTAAATTCTCTCAACCACCCCTTTGATTCATCAGCTTGGTTTATTTGGCCAAATTACTATGTTGGATAAAGCTTATCAAGGTAGGATACATAATTTTAAATAATTACAGTCATGGTAAAATATAAAATGACATATAAATAACATAATTAAACCCAAAGGGTAAATTAATGATGATCATCATCATTGATACTTACTAAAACCCCTTAAATAATCCAAAAGAAATTCATAAACTTGAATTATTGGTTTTGAGAGAAAATTCCAAAAACACTACAAAATGACCTATAAATCACATTTAAAGCCAAGATAGGGATTATTATTGACTAGATAAGACCATGAGACCCATAAGAGAGATAATAAATTTTATTGAACTATATTCTATGATGCACCTATATCAGACTCCCAAGATTGAAAAATTGATGAACTCTTGCTCATGGGTCTTCATAACTACTCTAGTAGATTTCCATTATTACTTGTAATTATTTATGATGTATATTCAAAATTATTAATTTCCATATTGTGATATACCTAGATCCCATGGTTTATTTATCATAGATAGTCATTGATATAAAAATTCATTTCCTTCAAGTAGACATCTATCTAGTTAAGGTTTGGATTCCTCCTTGATAGTAACCCTTTCTTTAATCATCTAAAAACATTACTTTTTTATAGATTCAAATAGAGAAAATAGATTATTTAAATTAACCTTTTCATCATTCCTCTAAGGCATGTTATTTCATTCCTTTACATGGCTAGTTGTATCTTCATAAATTCTATGATAAACTCCAAAAGGTCAATTCATATCCTTCACTTGGTTGATCCTTTTGTCATTATTTATGTATCAGAAATCCTTATTAACTTATTTAAGGCCTATGATAATAACCTTTTTTATTTTCTCCTCACTTGAAATTAGTTTAATCTCAATAACATGCTTAAACAATTCTCTTCTTAATTATTTATGGCCTTATTTTAGTATTTGGTTCCTTGATCCATCTTTGGAATTACCAATAGGTTTCTTGGTATTCCTCTGACCTAAAAATTATAAATGTGATTTTGAAATAATTCCTCTTCATATCTCACTAATCTACCTATCCACCTTGAATTTGTCTTGGTTGTTTCCAATAGTCTTGCTCAAATATAAGTTTCTCTTGTTGAATTTTATCCATTCTTGGACTTATTTTATAGTTTATAGATATATACATATGTATGTTCTCTAAATGGTTTCTCCAAAGTTATTATTTAACTCAATGCATCAATTAATACTCTCTAGACTGATCTCAACTTCTTAGTTCATCACGATTTATGAATTCTTCCTCTTTCTTACATCAAGGACTGATATCTTAGTGTATATTTTATTAGTTATTTTTCATTAACTCACAAATATTTAAATTTTAGAAATTGTCATTTAGATATTTTATGGGGGTGATAAATAATGTTGATTCACCTAAATTATCTGAGTGTAAGTCACTTTTATATGTTAGCTTGACTACTATTTAAAATAAATTCCATACTTATATAGTTTTCCACTCTAGCAAAAGTCAATATGAGATTATTAACCATTATATGTAAACATATGTCTTCCCATGTAATCATAATGGAAACATTCAAGAGTAGGAAAGGGATGAAGGAAGTGTTAGGTGATGGTGTCAAACAATAACATATTTCCAAGTGACACTAAAGTTGTCAAATGATAACAATGATATCTAATGATAGTAATTCCATCACATGACCGTAATTCTAAAAAATGGTGTAAAAACTATCAAAAAATATCAATGTTTTCATTTAACATTAATCTTTATTAGTAGATAACAATGTTATCAAATGATAAAATTGCTATAGAGTGAAAAAATTATTGTTGTTAGGTAATACTATTGTCTGACGACATCATTGTTGTCATTCAATAACATTTTTGTCAAATTAAAAAATTGTTATCAAATGACAACATTGATATCAAATAACATTGTTTTTATTATTCGATAGTATTAATGTCAAATGACAACATTGTTATCATTTGAAAACATTAGTATCATATGGTATCATAATTATCATTTAATAGCATTCCTATCATTTTCCATAAAATCTTTTATTTTATGGTAAGGTGGTGTGATACATATAAAAAATAAGGTGCAGTTTGTCTACAATTTTTTTATATAATCACATGCTCATGTGGCTTCTATACCCCATTATGATTTACCTGTCCATTTTCATTCTCACATAAACATAATATGTTAGCGTTTTCTAGACTTTTAAAATAGATATTTACATATTAGCCAGGAAATACAAGTTAATTTATAATTAGGACACTAAAACTTACCCTAATCTCATGAAAAACCCTTTTTTTTATTGAGATATTCCCTATGTCCTTTATTTTGTCTTCCATCTTCTTGTCACTTCTCACTCACCCAACATTGTATATAATTTATCCCTTGATCCTTATTGAGTTATTTATAAGTCATGAACTTCCATTGGTTCTCTATTTTAATGTTTCCTACCTATGTTTATCATACATTATTTCAAGTCAAGTCTACCATATATTTTCCATCTCTTATCTTATTTTATGACCTTTATATATTAAAAATAGAGATTACTATTACATATAATGGGTGCTTCCTAAATTGACCTTTGTCCATGACATAATGACCTATAATATATCTATTTTTATGCAAAATTTCCATGCATTTAGTACTGTTAGAATGATTTTATTGCATTGAGAAGGTGTTAAAGACCTTTTTTATCCACTATGCTACTCTTTATGACCTCTTAAGGTGTGAATATATAGTCCTCTTTTCCTAATAGCAAATGTTTATTGATGGAATTCTTGGTCCCTTATATTTATTTTCATTATATCTACATTTAATGCATGTCAATACATGACCATCTTCACCTCATATACAACTATTTTATCATTGAGATTAAATAAATAAATGTATGGAAGACATTTCTTACATTTTTTCAAATCATTTGACCCAAACTTTTGTTGGATCCACTTTAGAATTATTGCCATAGGATGAACATATTTTAAACTATGTCCATATATTATTTTTATTATTATTATCCTAACATTGATGTGAAACATCACGTAGTTTTGGAGTTCTTCATGGTTCCATTATCCTACTTGTTTATCTTGGGCTTGAATGGCTCTCTTCTTTTTCTAAACTCATTCTTACAAGATTATTCTTGACCTTTGAACTATGTAACTTCAAAAATAATACTAATATAATGTATTAGAGTGAAATCACGATGTTGTATATCCCCTTATAGGAACTTGTTACTTTGAATCAAATCTCCTTCATCCTCCTCCTTGTTTATTAGTTGATATTCATTGTTCACATGATCCTTCAAGGACTTTATTGATTGATATAAAACATTTGAAAAGGTGAATCATTTTACTTGTTCAAAACTAATCATAACCTATCCATATTCTTGGAAATTCAAATTTTGCTTTACATTATTTCTAACCTTTCTTCCTTGTATATCTTGTGACCATACAAATTTATTCATTATTCCCTCTACTCCTTATACTCCATCTGATTTGTCCTTTAGTGGAATTTTTTTGACCTGATTTATTAAGTCACATTTTCCTTTTAGTATCTCACTCAATGTTTCATATTGATCTTTCACAATATATATATTATCCTTCTCTCTTGTATGTGTAAGGGACTGATTTATTGAAGTATTATTACTATCACCATAATGCTAAGTATGTCCTTTCATAAAATTAATGGCTTATATCTCATTTTTTCCTATTCATGAATTTCAAATACATATTCTTGAGGTATTTATATGGACCATATAATCTTATCCTTTGAAATATTTCTCTCTCAATATTGTAACCTATTTTTAGTTTCCATTGGACTTAATATAAATTTTACTTCATGACTACTATCATCCTCATCTTTAAGAATCTTGAGGTTCCCTTTTGGATTTCCTTGTACCTATGATTGAGGTCCATCCCTCTCAATTAGTTTGATTTTACCCTTAATATATAATCATGTTTCTCTTTCTTTTGGTCACATTTTATTGTGCCTTATCATATTATTTATTTATACCTACAATAATACATACATTACAATGATTAGTTTGAAAAATTAGTCTTATTTACCCATCTTAATGCCTTTAAGATTGACATTTATTCTTCCTACCGAACTGAGCTTTTTAGGTATTCTATTTATCTCTCATTCATCTCTTCTTCACCCAACATTCATCATTCCTCTAGTTTTAAAATGATAATTACCTATTCTTCTTTGAGTGACTATTTCTCATGCCTCTTATCTTTACTATACCTACTTTCATCTCTCTCTCCTCATGTCTCTATAAATGCTTAGCTTTATTTTTTCCTCTTTGTAAATCAATAAATCTATCCCATATTATAATTAAAATTTATATCCCTATAGTCCAATTTAATTTTCTTCTCAAATTCTATCCATAATGTTGGATTTATTCTTATTACATCACCTCCATCATGAGACTCAACTTTTCATTTAGATCAGCCATATCTTTCTCCATATCCAACTCTTTCTTCTTAGTATATTCTTCTATATTTTTATGGAATTTTACTTCAAGTATGCCATTCATATGATTTTCACCTCATTCAATATTTCCTCTCAGCCTCAATGTTTTATTCTCCTTCTTTTTCTCTCTCATATTAGGCCTCAATGTGCCTTTTCTTCCTCAGTAAGTATGTCACACCTTTCTTGATTCTTGATACCTCACCTAGGTTACCTTCTTCTAAGCCTAGTATTTTGGCACCTCTATTATTTATTCACATTGGAATTTATTCTTGAGATTATGCCCACTCTTTTATTTTAACTTTGCAAGCCTCAATGGTCTATACATCTTCTTTCTTTCCACTTAACTCATTTTCATTTTTAAAAGTTTCCAAGAACCTTTCTTTTATCTTCTTATCTAACTCTCAATGATTTTTTTTCACACACTCTCAAATTTATTATAAAGATTTTTATATAATATATAACACTTTACAAAATATATTATAGGGCTCTGCTACTAAAATGGTGTACATTGATCCTTAAAGATTTAAACTCTTCAATTAATGGTGGTTTCTTTAGAACATATAGACTTAACTTAGGTCTGTCACATTGATATTAGGGGTATTATAGAAAATATTGACTTGTATATACTATTAGATAAACCCTCAAACTAATATAATATTATTAGTTATGTATAACAAGTTCTCTAGTCCACAAATTTTATTCTAAATTAGATATGTTGAAACATAATTCATGTTCTATTTTATTCCTAATTAGGGTTTGTAGGAAAATTAGTTACAAATAAATTTAATCTGTAATTTGATCAAGAATTTAAATAAAAATAATTATCTATAAAACATTCCAAGGAGGTCACATATAATGTTTCAAAGGATATAGGCAATTGAGACAAAAGTTATAGGTTTTTTGATAACCTATACCCTATCTTTAAGGTCTATTTATACTGAACATAAGACTTGGTCCTTCATAACTTGACATGTATAGAATTTAAATATCTAAAATAAATCACGTAATTTATAAAACAATAAAAGATAATTAATCACAACTTTTCATAGGTTTTTATAGGTTTGTTTTGGCTAAAAGTCAAATCTTATGGATTAAATCCTAATCTATGGCTTATTTTGTCATACGGGACCTAAGAGGAGTAAAATAGGAATATTTTGAATAATAACTACCTTAAAATATTGATTATACATAGAAAACCATTTATTTCACTTGTTTTACCTAAACTAATCACTCAAATAGTGCCATATTTCTGAAATTACATACAAATACTAATTTTCCTTTATAGTACTTGTTAAAACCATAATTTTAGACTTAAGAATGGTAAATTGGATGTAAATTCAAATTAAAACCTATTAAAATCCTCATATTTAATAATATGGATTCTATAATACCATAACTTATTTGTTTTTACTTTCATTTGACTCCATTCTAATAAAATCAAATGAAACTAAACCTTTTTCAAACCTACAAAACATAAAATTTTGTATTTTCTTGACTCTGTATGCATGTAACAACTTCAAAAAAAAATTATTCATTTATATTTTAAAAAAATAAATGGTACATTCGAAGAGTATAATGGATCACTTAATAATACACAAAGAATCTTATATATTGATATCTTCAAAAACACTATACAAACCACTATTTTCTTAGGTAGTTCAAAAACAAAACTCATCACAAACCCATTGAGTTTTACACATAGTTATTTACTCTATTAATCTCCTTCAAGCTTTTTTATAGGTCTGTATCTTTAATAAACTTAGCCTAATCCTGTTTACTATCAAAAAATTCTCTCAACTACCCCTAAGATTCATCAACACTTTTTATTTTGCCCAATTCCTATGTTGGATAAGGTTTATCAAGGTAAAATACTTAATTTTCAACATTTACAATCATGGTAGTATCTAAATGACATATACATCACATACTTAGACACCAAAGATCACTACTAAGGATAATTATTTTTTAAACATAATAAAACCCAACAAACATTCCAAAACCATTTTTTTTAAATTATTGGGTTTAGTTGGAAAATCCACAAAAAACTAAAAATTTTACCTAAAAGTCACACTTTATGCCTATATAGGGATTCTTATTGACTAGATAAGACCCATGAGCCCCCTTAAGATACTAGTCAATACTATTGAACTATATTTTATGATTCACCTATGATACTTGCCACATATTAAATAATTTATATGGTGAAGACATGCAATGTGGAGTGACCCTAGTTAAGTCACTCGAGGCATAAGGTGAAATATTTTAAAAATAATAATTAAGAGATAAGTAAAAAAAACTCAAAAGAATTTTTAACGTGAAATCAAATCACATGAATGTCAATCAATTAATTTTTTATTTGCAAGTTCTATTATCTTCTTCCACATTGTATTCTCCAAGTTCACTATTACTGGAGGTGAGATTATAAATATTGACAAAATTATATATAGAAACTATTTTCATTACATTTGAGTTTAATTAATTCTTTATTGTCAAAATTAGCACATTAAGAATGGTCATCGATGATTGTGCATTTATATACAATTTAGTTGATACAATTGAATAATAGATATGCATTTGTTAATGGTTATTTATTTAGTATTATTTTTTAAAATAAGTTATATTTATTATAATTCTATAATATTTTATGAATAAAAAAACTAAATACAGTCCTATTGTTAAATTTAATCCATCTTTTTATATTTACTTATTAATTTAATGAAACACAACATCTTCATTCTCTCTCTCATATTGAGTGCCCAATAAAACTCTACCATGCAAAATCCATATATATATATATAAACTAAGCTTATCCAATATCCCTATATAACTTACCCATCTCTTTTTTTTTTTTTTGGGCCCAAGAATCCATATAGCATATCCACCTCTTTTTCATTATCTTTCTTTTTTTTAAGCCACAGAAAAATGCAAGACTCAAATATTCAATATCCCTATATAGTATACCCCACCTATTTTCAGCCGTAAATTTGTTTGTCCCATTATTATGAATAGGTCGCAATAATTTAAGTGATAAGATTTGTTTCACGTTCACCGGTTACATCAAAGAAATACCATTACTTCTCTTCGTACTGAGAGGGATCTTTAGGGATTTATTGGTGTGCCAGCCTGTGGTTCAAACTTATGGCTAAATATAAAGTAGTCATATTCACTACACCACATCAAACGAATACATGGACTGTGTTAAATAGAAAAGAAGAATGTGAGGTCATAACTTAGCACGGGAAGATATTTTATATCAATATCCCACTATGCCATCAGACGGCTCACAATAATTTTGTTGCCAATGGAAGGCGTAGTAATGTTAAAAAGCTTAGATTGTTCCTTTTAAGTGAAAATAATAATGGTGATGATTATTATATTAGTAATGCATGTCATTACAAAAAAATTGCGAATGGGAACACTAAAATGAAGCAAACTTCATTTTATGACAAAATTAGAATCGAAATGTCAGAATGATAATGAAGCGTGTTGTATTTTGTTTTTTAAAAGGGGTGTGTTTATATTTTACTACTTCTTACCCAAAAAAATTGTAGAGGAGAATGGCCTCTTTATTCTTCATTTGAAGAATATAAATATTGCAAACTAAATAAATAATTTTAATTCCTGTGGTTGAAGATTAAAAAATTGAGTTGCTTGAGCTATAACAATGTAGATTTGAATTGAATGAAAGAAATCAAGGGAAACATACTTAGTCCATAATTTGAAGAAAATTTTAAATATATTTTTCAGCACGCAAGAAAACCTAGTTTCACCGTAATCATTGTGACACATCACTTCAAAACACCTAAGAAGGATTTTGACATGGAAGCACAAGTAATTACGTCTCCTTCCCAAGCAATTGTCCCAGATATGCTGTCATTCCACAAGGGGAGGAAACCATCCCTCTACCATATGATTTCCTTAAGACCCTAGGTCAACAGAATAAAACGCAAAACTTTTTGTTTCATAGGTTTCATCAACTGCCAAAGGCAGTGAAGTTGCCTTCCAGAAGAAGATAGCTTGCTCCTAACTTATTTGTCTCCAAGGTTGATTAATATTTCAGACGGTTTTAATAAGTAATCAAAAAGCTTGAAGTGTTGAAAGCGCTATTTTTACTTAGAGATTAAACAAATAAGGTCTCATTAAATATTTTTAATCAAAATAGTACCACATACAGGTTAGTGACTTCTTAGGATATGGAGTGAAGCCTTATCCCAAGTAGCTATAAAATAGGGTTATGATTTGCTATTCGAACTCACTCATAAATAATCACATTAATAAGATCCTTTATGTGATGTATTGATAGGGAGAAGAAACAATACTAAAGAGTTGAAATGAACATGTACTTGACATAATTTGATGAATGCAAACATGTCGACCATAGATCATTTGCTTTTTTTTTTTTTAATTCAAAAAATTATCTCTGGTTTGCTTATAATAATGATAGGAATATCTTTTCCTGGTATTTTTTAAATCTTACTTATGTTTATGTTTCTTGAAAAATGCATTGGGTTGTTTTTTTGTAATTGTTACCCTTTCCTCTTTCTCTAACTCTGGTATTTTGGTTATGTTTTCTTCACTAATTAGGCAAGAGCTCAATTATTAAAAGCGATAATTCATTTTAATCAAAGCAAGAAATATATTTGAATAGTTGGTTGACATACTATCAAACAAAACAACTTTTGCATCTTCATCTTTTACTTCAACATGCATACTAGTTAATTCATTTAACAACGAAATAATCTACTAATAGGTTGTACCACGCTTTCACATTCTTCCATTTGGTGTCCAAACTTTTTTTTTTCAAAGCTACTCTATTGTTTCTAATTTTTTATCCAAATGGTATTTTCAATCTCTCAAATGAAATTAAATATCTTAGATAAATCTACAAAATGGAAATGAGTATTTGACAAACCTAGATCAATAATAACTATTACATTCATGTCCTTGAATTCCCATTTAGTTTTCTCATTGTAAATTTTTGGTTTCTTTGTGTTTCCATTTACAATATCCCATATATCCTTATTCGTTATTAGTAGTTGGGTATTGACCTACTAGGTATGAAAATATCTACTTTCAAAATTTTCCACTAGATTTAATTTCTTCATGATTATTATAGTGCCTCCAATAAACTGAAATGATTTTAGACATCAGTTTCAACCAAAAATGCATCAGTTAAAATAGTATAAATTATACTTTGACACTGACATATGACATATACAAATTTATTAATGATTAATGACCATATAATTAAACAAAATAGTACTCATGTATTTGATAGCTATTGACACGAATAATAGAATATATGGCTATAGACTAATGTCAATCCCATGATGAATCCTTTAAATATAACTAACTAGTAGTTGCCTCCATGGTGCAAAAAAATCTAGAGGTTAGATAAAAGTTGTTCATATTTGGTTTACTGCAATGATAAAGTACTTTAAATTGTTTTTTTTTTTTTTAAACTAAATGTTTATATTTGTTCTTCACTAGCTAGTAAATCTTTTTGATTTTAAGTCAAGTAATTCAATTATCATTTTTTTTTGTTTCCTCTATAAAAATATCATATAATATTTTTTATATTTATAAGGAGAAATGAAAAATATGAAAAATACTTGATGCACTCCTTGTGCTTGCTACATCAAACAAACCTAATTAATATATAATATTAGATATTACTATACTATTTTTTATAATTATCAGTATAATTATACATTTATATTTATCTAATATATAAACAAATATATTATAATATATAAAATTTATATAGACCATATAAATAATGTATAATATTAAATATGATGTGATAATCTACTATCATGCACCTCAATTGCCCCTCTAATGTGTATTTATGTCATATCAGAAGGATTCCATTTGTTTTTTCATTTCGTTGCTTAAGAGAAAAGATCCTGCCCTGAAAAGTGGTCCCACGTGGGAGGGATTGTAGAGGGTTAAATTTTATTTAAAAAAAGAATATACCTCATAAAATAAAATAAAACACTTGACAACCATGATATGATGTTAGATTTTCTCTGATTTGAAATTTTTTATATTATTCCCTGCATGATTGAGTTTCAAATTGATTAATATTATTTAAATTTTTCCACTCATTAAATTCTTGTACATTAATAATAGACTGTTGTTGACATAGCAAATGATAAAAACATAAAGAGAAAGACCAATATAAATAAATAAATAGATATAACAAAACTTAAAAACATTATCCTATAGAATTATTTGTACACAAAATAATTTTATCATCATTAGATTAAATTTTATTAGAACATAAGAATAACCCAAATACAAGTAATGTCCATGATATTTACAAATATGTATAGTTTTATTGAAGTAAATTAAAATGGAGACAATTTCATAAACTTGGTAAATCTCACCTAATTATTTTGATGAAATGAATGTGAATTTTTAAAAGGAAATGAAATTTTGATTAGTTTATCTCACCTAATAATTTTGATTAAACTCTCCCCTCATTCCAAAAAATAAACAATAACCTTAGTTTCACAATATTTTTAAATTAAAAATCTGATTTATTATACAATTTGCGGCATAAATACATTGCCATGTATTGTAAAAGTCTTATGTAATGCTTAGCATTATGAAACCTCTATATAAAATTATATATATTACGATTGCATCTTTTATCCACCATGATTAATTGGATTGAAAATCAATGCTTTTTAGAAGTAGATATCAACAAGGTATCCCTCCATTTATTCTAACACCCATTACTTATCAACACATTCATTATTATAAGCTTTACATACAAAATAAAGTGTGAGTGTTGGTGGTTGGGATGGTACCTAGCTCTTGATTTCCATGTTGCTTTTTGGCCTTGGTGTTTATCCAACATAATTATTCTTAGGGTGGTGATTTTTGGATGTCTCATGGTGGTTTTTCGGTCTTGTTGTTGAGTTTTGGCCTTTTACTTGTTATTGAAAATCTTTGAGCTCTTGATTCATTCCTGGCTTCCTTGTCTTACTATGAATTTATAATCTTAATTTTTTTAAATTAATAAAATTGGTGAAGGACCCTCCAACTCTTATTATTTAACCAAAATACAGTTGTATTTTTAAAATTTTAAAGATGGATAAGTCAATTAATCAAGTATCTATTAATTAAATCATAATCATCAAACATAACAATGAAAATAATGATGTAAATACTGTTAATCATTTAAAAAAATATAAATTTCAAGTAATAACAAAAAGAGATGAGATCTACATGTACCCTAAAAATCTCATCCCTATAAAAAAATAATATTTCAAATCCATAAAAAATTAATTAACAATATAATATAATCATTGAAAAAAAAACCTATGTTTTAATTAAATTTTTAAAGACACATGATCAACTTAAGAGATGGGTTCGTAAATGAACTAGTTTTTCCTAGTGCCAACCATGTTCAAAATTAAATAAAAAAATTTAAAAAAAATTTAATTGAAATCATTAAATTAATGTGAAAAATGCTCAACAATTTTTTTAAAACTTTTTAATTATGAAAAAAGAACATATTAATTACATAATTTATACCAAACATACCACCCTTATTGCTAAATATTCATAACAGCCACATTTGGTTACAGATAATCTTCAACACTTTCTACAAATCAAGGCTTCCCAACTTAGAAAAACTTGTAGTCAGTATACATTGGAAGGAATGTTTTCCTTGTAACTAATCCTAACCAAACAACAAAAAAAAATTCTCTTGCCTTTTCATGTAAAAAAGATCATTAGAAAGGGGCTTGTCTAGCTTTTCCAGATCTATATATACGTAAGAACAACCTGAAATCCATTACATGTACGAAAATCTCCTTTTGGACACTGCTCTCAACATTTAGAGGAGAAAAAATCAGCTAAAGTTTGCATGGTGTGCACTTGCATTTGAAGATTCACAATATAGTTGACACTCTCCTAGAAAAGAAGATTAACATTTTTTGTGTCCCTCCAACCTAGAATCATCCTCTATAATACTCAGAAAATCTTATCTACATTGAAAAGACATTATCATCCACATATTTAGGTGCCCTCAGCCTGTGCACCATAGTACTACAATATGCCCTTCAATTTTTCATGGGCTTGGAATGAGATCGGGCGAGGGAAAGAGATTGCTTCTTGATCTTTCTGTGAAGGAATAGGTTCAAGGATCCACTCAACCAACACCACATAGTTTTATTAGTGGTCTATGCCAAGCACATGTCTGGCATGAGGTGATTGTCTTATTTCATCTTCATCTTGATGTAGAAACCAGTAGTTTTTCCATACACATGGCAACATTTGATTGGGGGAAAAGGTTATATGTTATTTTTTTCTCTTATGAGATGAATCTTCTGAGGTTCCGCACTATATAAAGCCTTTAGTTTAATTAAAATATATTGACCACTAAATAGTGTAATTGAAAAATAACTATAAACTCTATTTTTCCCAATCTGAATGAAAAAATAAATAAATTAATTAAAAAAACTATATAATTAAAAACTAATCATATATGCCTTTAATAATTTAACAAACTAAATAAAAACATCTAATAGCTGAAGACTAAGCCATATAAACATGGTGAGTGAGATTTGACTTGGCAGAGTATGGTGGATATGTTGATGTTGTCATAACATGCATGCACATGACTCGATGTTTTAACCTATTTTTTATATTGTAAATTAATGATTGTTTAAAAGATATATAAATTCATAGCACTATTCAGATTGCACTATATATATTTTATCATATTTGTCATGCTAATAATAGCAAGTGCAATCAAATATAAGATAATTATTAATTTATTTTTCTTGTTGATTGTGATTAATGTATTATAGTGGAAATTTAGATAATAAATGAATGTGATAGCTCAAAATTAGAAATAGAGCCAACAAATATTTTTGGACAATTTTGCAATCTTGAGACAATTGTGTGGAATGACCATGCATGTTGTCTATGGACTTCTACATATTGAATTTGATGAAATTATGATTACCCACCCACCTACACTTGTGTCTACAAATAGGGTTTAGATATTTTGATTTTGTATGCACTATGGAAAAGTTGGTCTTTTCCTTCTCTTTACTTTGAAAGCCCTAAAGGTACTTGGGAGATATATAAACATTCAAAATGAGAGGGGAAGTGTAATGGACTTTGACTACCCCAATCACCTCTTTTATGATTTACCATTGCCTACGTATCTAGAACCTCCATTGAGAGAATTAGGCCACACATAGTTCTCCCACCGGGAGTAATTGTGTAGTTGTGCTCATTGAAACTCATAATTTGGTTATGATAAATAATTATTTTATCTCTTAACTTTATTTTAAATGATTCAAACTTTTTTTGAGATTATTCCTATTGATTGATATTTAACTTGGGAAGAACAGGGTAAAATTGTTCACTGAGCAATAGTGTAAAAAAATAGCTACCAGATAGAGATTAAGTTAACTAATGAGTGAAATGTTATTTACTTGTATAGTGATCCTTTTGAATAGTTCCATTTATAAAATCTCAAGAAGTTTACGTGAAGACCCATAATAAAATTTTGAATTTGGATTTTTGCAGGAGTTGCTAGAATCCAAAGAATAAGAAATGGCATTGTTTCTTTCTTCCATCTTTAAACAAAAAGGTAAAGAGACTTATTTCAACCTCAAATATTTTATTAAAATCATTCCATCTAAATTGATTGGATAAATTATGTTGAAAATGATAGTGTTTGATGACAACAAAACAAAGGATAGTATCAAGGTTTGTAAGTACTAATGTTGAAAAATGACAACATAGAATTTAATGACTACATACATTTTTTATACTTGGTAAAAATCCAAGGTGCAAGTAGAATGTATAACTAATCATAATATTGTTTAGATAAGAATTAATAACATTACACTAAAAAATAAATATATAATGAATTAAATAAAAAGTGGAAAGGATTCCTCAATGAAATATGCCTCCAACATAAAATATATATTCCATTAATGGTCTTTACAGTATATTTATCTCTAAATATGATAGGAATTTTTTATATCCATATAAAAAATATGTAGTTATTTGAGTGTATATTTTCATAATTATATCATCTAATAAAACATATTTCAAGGTTTGACATTGAAACCTATTTCAAGTCTACACTAACAATATGAAATTTGACTTTTTGATTGCCTTATTTGTAAAGGAAAGATTAATAAAAATAAATGATTTAAAATAAAGGAATGTTTATAGAATGGTGCTTCAAAAATATATAATTGAAGAATGGATATCAAAAAAATAATATCATATAAGGTGATGAATAAGACAACATTTAAAACAAAGGAAAATTTGTATATGTGTGTGGTTACGTCATTTGGGTTTACTAATACAACATGTACATTCATTAAAATCATGCATAAAGTGTTCAAATCAATTATTTATAAGTTAATAATTGTTTATTTGGATGATATATTTATTTTTGGTAGATCAAGAGAAAAAAATTTGATGAACCTGAACTAAGCATTACAAAGGTTGATAGAAGAAAATTTACTATTCAAAGTTAAAAAATTTAATTTTCTATAAGAGAAATTAGAATTCTTAGGTTTTTTAAACTCCAAATGATAGAGTTAATAATGATATATGTTATAAATAATTCTAGGATTGTTAAAAATAAAATTCAAAACATAAAATAAGGATTGAACAAAGGAATAATGTTACCTCAAAGTAATCCAAATAATCAATACAAAACATAAGGTATTAAGTGAGGAAACCAAATAAAAGGATTAAAACCCCATTTTTATTTAATATAAAATAAGAATAAGGAAATAACATAGCAAAGTAATATATTTCATATGAATGTTCCAATATGCCATTAGTAAGGCTCAAAGTAATTTTGTGACCAATGGAAAGCATAATAATGTCAAAAAGCCTAGGTTTTCCTTTTTAAGTGAAAATGATAATGGTGATGATGGTCACATTTATAATGCATGTAATTATAAAAAAAATTGAAAATGGTAACAATAAAATTAAGAAAACTTATTTTTATGAAAAAAACATAGCCCAAATGTCGAATGATAATGAAGTTTTTTTTTTTTTTTTTTGAAAAGGGGTTTGTTTACATTTTACTACTTTGTAAAAGTTGTATATAGAGGATAATAGCCTATTTATTATGAGACAACAAATATAAAAATTGTGAAATAAATAAATAATTTTAATTCCCATGGTTGAAAAATAATAAATCAAGTTACTTGAGCTACAATAATGTATAATTGAATTGATTGATACAAATCAAAGGGATGGATCCTTACTCCAAAATTATAGGAAAACCTAAATATATTTTTAATCATGTAAGTAAATCTAATTTTACACTTATCATTGTGTCACATCCTTTTTAGACACCTAGGAAGGTTTGTAAAATGTAGGCATAACCAGTTAAGTCTTCTCACTTATCTAATGAGCAAGCAAAGTTCCAAATTCATCCTCAATGACATGATTTGTTATTATGACATCTCATCCAATATTAGTTATGATAAGGACAAGTGAGTCAATAATAAGGATGTTAAAACTTTGTGTACCTAGTTTCATGTTAAACATAGATGGTCAACTCACTATTATCCTTAAGGAAATGGTTAAACTGAGGCATCTATCAAACCTATTTTTCATAACCCCTTATTTTATAAAATTCATGTCTTTGATTCTTCCATATAGATGATGTATGTTATAAAATATAGAATTATGGAAGGGGCCCACTCATTTGAATTTATTTGAATATGTATTTTTTGTCCTCTGACAAATATGTGACTGCTACATTTGAATGAAAATTTACTTCTAATGTTAATAAATGGTTTTGAAAAGCATGAGCTAGTTCTAAATGAAATTATTTTTAGTATTAATTTGAATATGTTATAGTGGTAGTTTATAGTGTATTCAATGATTTGTAAGTATCACAATATTTAGTCTGAGTATGATGGATACATAGTGTCAAAGCAAAAAAATAATTTATATTCAAGATAAGTTATACTATTGATCATGATGAAGTAATGAGATCATTAGATATGATTCCTATTAATTTTTGAACAAATATAGGTTTCTAAAATTCATGTCATTTAATATCAACCTTCATGCCATAATAGGTTTGATCAAGTGTTATTTGATAAGAGGATCTTTAAGAATTTATTTTGCATAAATCATATTGATATTACATATCAATTACAGATTAAAAAGGTACTTGATGGTGTTGATAATCTTATAACATTATTTAATTCATTTAAAAGTTCTAAGACCTAAGTCGTAAGACCTAAAATCACTTATATGTGTTATTTAGACCTAAAGCATTTCATAATTTTATTCATGATAATTATGTAGGGAATAATATTAATGTACCAAATGGATTAATTTATTATTTTTATATATTTTCAAATATGGTATATGTTATATTGTCATGTTGATTAAAAACTTAAGTCAATATTGATCATAATTGAGCTAAGTTAGATGCTGAGCTTGGGAAATGTGAAGATGATTCACCATGGATTTGATAAGTAATGCATTGATTGTTTATAATCTTGATAATTGAAGTGGTATATTTGATTAGATCATGCACATTGAGTATGAATACTTACCTTGAAAAATTGTTTTAACAATTCATTTGTTAAACATGTAAATACACTACAAAATGAATTAACGAACCTCTAACTCTAACATGATGAGATAGGAGGTTGGAAGATTTTTAGGGACCAATGCAAGAATTACATTATCTCAAGTAAAAAAATTAATTTATTGAAGTATTCTGAGTATTTTTTTTTTTAAATTTTTATATCATTATTGGTAAGCTAGAGTCCATGCATGCAAAATAGCAACATGTCACGTGTCTCATATGAATAGTCCAAAAGATTACATTTGAGCTAAGAAATGAGTAGAAATCACTTGATCTAGTTACAATCATATGATCCTCATGATTTCCTAAGTGTTCTTCATCCATCAACCAACAATATCTATGAATAGTAGAATTTTCTTGAGCACCATGACACATGTTCTTGTTATACCATTCAACAATAGATTTTACATTAGCCAAACCAACACCATCTTTAAATATTAACTCCTATCTTGTAATGACTCTTTTTACAAATGATCCATCACCTTCATGTTCCCATTTTACATGATCAACCTTAGTGAAACTCCAAATATGTTATATGCCAGTGATAATGTGCATCTTGTTCAACTAGTAAAACATCCATGAATTCATGAATTATGATATATAATTATCTGACCAAATTTAATGTTGATTTAAATTAATTTTCCTATTAGTAAACTATACATAAAACATATCAAAATGAACTTACACATACTCTATACAATATGATCAATCATCAATGACATAAAACTGGTACTCCATTAATATTTTTCAATATTTATTTGTACTATCAGGTAAATGCATGAGCACTATTTTTACAAATATGGAATGTTTTATTGATTTGTAATACTATGACTAAAATTCCATTCATGTTTTGAATGTATAATTATTAACAAATTTGACTAATGAAATAATTTAACCAAGTGGGAATGTGTCCTTGCTTATCCTGAAATGTTCATCCAAACATATAACATTTTATGTGTGCGTTGTATACTCATAAATAATTTCTTCTTTGAATTTCACCATAAATTTTAAATTAGGTATCTATTTTATAACAAGCTCACACCTTTTAGTTTCTTTGCCATATGTTACTTGATAAGTCACATATTTGAATTTACTCAAACCAACTAATTCATGTCCAATTACACTTGTACTTTCCTTATGGATACAATTTCATAATCTTTTTAATCTACCATAAATGCTAAAAATTCCATCCAAACATGTCTTGTTACAAAATAACTACCCATATGGTCTATCAAAAAAAGTTGGTTGAACTGGCTAATTTTGGTAAAATATCTAAACCACACTCCTACAAAATGTTATCAATACAAAAAGTATAGTGTATATGGTGAAAAGGATCATAGGGAATTGAAAATTCAACATGTTTCCTAAAACAAGAAGTGGTGACTATGTTATTTACTTTTACATAAAATAATTTAGCCATCTTGAAATATATTTGACTAATATAAATTTGTGGATGCTTTTTTAAAAATAGGATAAAATTATGTTTGGGAAAGAAATGTTTTGGATGCAGTTCATAGTTGTGAAAACCAACTCTATTTTTCACTATATCTCTTGTATTGGGTGAAACTCTTGTATTGTGTTTCACAAATTGTATAACTAAATCTTTGACAGAATTAGTTATAGCCATGTTCTTTCACAAAATTATTCTAGATAATCCCCAAAGGTCAGCGGTATTGATATCATTATTTCTCTGGCGTATTCTAGTTACTTTCATTATTATTCTTATTTTGTCCAATACTTGAGTAGTTTTTGAAATTACTCATTTTTTCCTATTCAACCACTTACTGCATAGGTTATAAGTCTATGTTTTATAGCATTACAATATTTTTTTCTTGATTTTGGGCCTATAGTAGAATATACATCAGTATATTTTCAATAATTTCTTTGTTTTCATTATCCATGCTAGATGTTCTTTATTTTAGGGTATACATTATAGGTCTCGTCTTTATGAGTTTCATAAAAAAAAAAAACAATTGACATTTTATACTATCAAAATATAACTTATCAAAGAAATTATCTAATTTTTTTTCATCCATCTATTGGTTTCAAAATGTTTTCATCAAATTCAATTAAGCACTTGCCTTTTATGTGCACAATCATTAGAGGTGATTTTAATGGTGAAATTTGATGAGAGGGTGTATCAAAATTGTTATGTTTATTATTGGTTTATTCAATGTTAATTTATTAATTAGTTTTAGGATGCATTTTATTCAATATTGCTTTCATCATTATGTGTTTCCATGTAATTATCTTCCTTGATAGAGGATAAATCATTATGCATAAATTCAACATTAAAAAAATATTCTTTGAATGTGAACTTGGAACATAATTTGGACATATATTTAAATATCCATCATCGTTATTCAATTCATTTTTGTTAATTTAATCATTGTCTATGACATTTGGCCATTAGCTATAGTGTATACACCTTGAATAGAATGAAATGACCACATTCATACCTTTTGTTTTTATATCAACTTTTCTAATTAAACTAGTGTTTTTTACTTTAACTTATTCATTTTATTTGAATGAGCTCTATCACCTATGACTACATAAAGAGTAACTTGGTTCTTTTGATGGTGGGATCCAAAGAATAATTTTATTAGTTTTTATTTAGGGGGCCTAAATAATAGTTTTATTGCTCTTGTATTTGATGTGGAAAACATAGAATAATGCAAAACACATGGAATAATTTTAATTTTATTTATACTAATAACAATTTTTAAGATGCAATAATATTTATTAGTGTGTCAGCCTGTGGCTCAAATTTATGTCTAAACCAAAAAGTATTCACGTTTTATACAACATAAAAAATAAATACTTAGTTAGACTAAGTTAAATAGAAAATAAGTACGTGAGGAAATAACTTATCAAGGGAATATATTTTGTACGAATGTTCAATTATGCCATTAGTATAGATCACAATACTTTTGTGGCCAATGCAAGGTGTGGTAATTTTAAAAAGTATAAGTTTTCAATTTTAGGTGAAAATGGTAATGGTGATGATGATCATATTAATAATGCAATTCAGTATGAAAAAAATGTAAATTATAACACTAAAATGAATCAAACATAATTTTATGACAAAATCAAAAGTGAAATGTCAAATGATAATGAAGCATCTTATTTTTTATTTTTTTAAAAGGGATATGTTTACATTTCACTACTTTGTAAAAGTTATAGATATAGGAGAATGTATTATTTATAATGATTCAAAAAATATAAATATTTTAAAGTAAATAAATAATTCTAATTAATATGGTTTAAGAATAAAATTGAGTTACTTGAGCTATAAAAATTTAGATTTGAATTATTCAAAAAAATTAAAGGGATGCGTACTTACACTATAATTTTAAGATAATTTTAATTATACTTTTCATAAAAAATAAAACCCAATTTTACCCAAATCATGATGTCACATTATTTCAATACACCTATGAATATTTCTGACATGGAGTCACAAGGAGTTGTGTCCACTCTCTTGTGTAACGAGCAAGTAAATTTATAAATTCATCTTGAATGACATCATTTTTTATTAAAACATCAAATTCACCATAATTTTGGATAATTACAAGTCCTTAAATAATAAGGAATTTAAATCCCTATCTCCCTAGTTTTGTATTTAACACATATGGTCAACTACCTATTATCCATAAGGCAATGGTTAAGCTCAGTGATCTGTTCAGCATATTTTTATTAACCCCTTCTTCTTTTAAATTTGTGTCTTATATTATACCATATATATTACTTATATCATAAAATATAAAACATTTTTAGGGGCCCACTCATTTGAATTTATTTGAACATGTATTTTTTACTCTCTAACAAACACACGATTGTTGCATTTGAATGAAATTTTTATTCTAATGTAAACTATGTGGTTTCATAAAGAATGTTTTGGTTATAAATGAGATTTAATTTTAGTTTCAATTTTAATAAGTCATATTGGTAGTTGGTAGTGTATTCAATGATTCATAATTATTGTAGTACTCAATTTGAGTTTGATGCATATATAGTGTCAAATTACATAAACAACTTATATTCAAGATAAGTTTCTCCATAGACCAAGATGAAGTAATGATATGGTTAGATATTATTTTAATAAAAAAATTTAATTGATTATCTTTCACAAATTCATGTAATTTAATATCTGCCTTCATGTTGTAATAGTCGTGATCATGTGTTCTTTGATAAGAGGATATTCAAGACTTTATTTTAGAAAAATCATATTGATATTACATAGTAATTCATGATTAAAAACGGGTTTTATAATGTTCATAATATTATAACATTTAAGTGGCTTACAAGTCCTTTGACCTAAAACCAATTACCTAACTTATAATCACCATCTAAACCTAAGGCATTTACCAATATTATTCATTATTATTACCTGGGGGTAATATTAATGTGCCATATGGATTAATTTATATTTTTGATATTGTGTAAAAAATATGATATATGTTTGATAGGCATTTTTATTTAAAATTAAGTCAATAGTCACTATAATTAAGTTCTCTTAAAATAAGAGTTCAGTAAGTGTGAAGCTAGTTCACTATGGATTTTGTCATTAATACATTGATGGTGTAAAACACCCTAGTTTGGTCAAGCAACCAAAATTACTATGTATTTTGTTGATATTTCACATGAAGTTCTTAATCATGAATAAAATCCTTATCTGTGTGGTCATTATGGGTATTTCAATCCTTTTTCTTTCTCATTTTCCCTATTTGTTTCACCCCATGTGGTCCTAAGTCACATCCTCCTAGTCATATGATCCCCCTAGTCTATCTTACTTGGTCTTAGATCTAGTTTTAGTCCTTAGTACACTGGTGCCATTTTTAAGATAGTAGTGAAATGTAGTGCAAGTTTATATTTATGGATCTAGTGTTCTAGAACTAATTTTCTCCTATATTTGGGTACTAACACTAGAATGAGCCTTATCTTATGTTTTTTAAATCTCTCTCTCTCTCTCTCTCTCTCTCTCTCTCTCTCTCTCTCTCTCTCTCTCTCTCTCTCTCTCTCTCTCTCTCTCTCTCTCTCTCTCTCTCTCTCTCTCTCTCTCATCTCTCTCTCTCTCTCTCTCTCTCTCTCTCTCTCTCTCTCTCTCTCTCTCCTCTCTCTCTCTCTCTCTCTCTCTCTATGAACATGTGTATGATACTTATTCTACTCTTACTTGTACAAGTGAATTAAAATCTATTTTTCATGAACTTTTGCATAATGATGATTACTATGATTATGATGAAGAGGACATGGAGTCTAACCCTTCTTTTTCTCCTCCTACCTCATCTATTTTTCTTTTTTAAACAATTCTTATGTCAAATGTTAAAACACACACAAATAAACTCACTCTTATGTTCATAGTTTACATAAATCACATTAACATGATAATGCAATGCCTTCTAATCAAATAACATGTGATACTTATTTATAAATTAACAAAATAAGAGATACTAATGGATCTCTATCAACCCTCCTTATTATAGTAGAATATATATCTCAACCCGTCTTAAATGAGGGTGATAGCTCATTTACATTAAACTAGGTCCCATATATCACACCTCCAAAAGTTAAAAGAGAAAACAACCCCCTACCTTAAATAGATTTCCATTAAAATAATACAATGGCTAAGATGAAAAACAAAATTAATAATTAAATGAACTCGGCAATGATGATAATATAGCTTCACAAGTGTTAATTTATTTGAAGCATGCCATTGATGCTTTGTGATATCAATTATACCATGATCATATTGGAGATCAAAGCATACCCAATATCAAACTAATGCCAATGTTATCCATGAAAACCCATTTCATGCAAAATATCCACTAAGATGTTTCCAACCATATTTTAGATACCAGTGGTTTCCTATAGTTTATGGTCATGGAGACCCATACTTACACCTTGAAGATTATGAGAAATCCATGACACATGCCACCAATAAGTTGACTCTACTAAAATTATTTTGAAGGTCCCTAGATATGGAAGTCATAAATTGGTTATAACATATAATCCCTAGTGCATTATTACATACATATGAGAACTTATAAGTAGTATTTAGTAGGTACTACATATATAATAAGGGACCTTGAGTCACACATGAGAGGTTTCCTTCATTACACTAGGTGAGATAGAATCAACAATTGAATACATTATAAGATTCAACTCATGTTTACATTAGTTGATTTATCAACTGATAGATTTAATGGGACAATAGATCTTTGATAAAGTCATTATATTTCCTCTTAAGGATAAATTATTATATCTGACATGAAAATCATTCTAGCATCTATGTAACATAGCTATAACATTATGGACAAAATTGAGAATAGTGGTTACGCATTCAGAGGAAGATTTGGATTTAGGTTTCACAAATTCTGAGTCATCTAAATTGGTATAATAACCTACCACTTCTAATTAAGAAATTAGTTGAATATAAAAAATTGATAAATATACACAATGAGGTAAAATATCCACTTGACATAGCACCTCCTACAATGAGTAGAGCACATGACACACATAGAGGGTTTATATAGTTTTTAGATAGGGATTAACCATCATGGCATTTTAATTACATTATTTGATAAGTATATGATAACACTTCCTCCTACTAATCCATCATCTCATACACCATTTTCACAAGTTAAATCCATATTGTAATTTTCATAAGATAAATAGACATTTATATAATCATTGTTATGCACTCTGAGCCTGTATTGACTAATATGTCAATAGAGGCATTATAGTATTCACACAGGGGGAACTGTGATCTAAGTTTTCATAGTATACTAAATCATAGTCATATACAATAGAGTTATCCTAGGACATTCCCTTTGAGGATATGTTGGTTACTCATTGTATGAGCCTTATGTGTTTCTATGATAACTATTCATGAGTAATCTCATGCACCACAGATTTAGTATAGATGGTATCTAGTTGATAAAGATTAGATCACATCATCAACTCACACACCAATTAATATAATTATAAATAAGTATAGAGATTAGGGGTGCAACAATTGTTTCACAAAAATTAATATATTTGTAAAAAATTACATATATTAGGGTACAACATTAGTTTACACATCAATCAAAATATTTGGGAACAACTACAAAGATAAGGGCACAATTAAAGTCTCAACATAGACTAGTATATTTATAAATAACCATAGAGATGAGAGCTTAGATTCAACACATACAATGATCAATATATTTTTTAGAGATAACAAAAATCATAACATATTCCAATAGTTAATCAAGATATTTTCTATAGATCATAGAGCTCAAAGTACAATTGTAGCACAATGACCAATCAATTTATTTTCTAGAGAGTCCACACACCTAGCCACTAATAGTGAATCACACACAATATTAGTTCCTATGTCAATTATACAGTAACATATCATGATTAGTATGGTCATTGGTTAACCATGCCATTCGGTTTTAAATAGTGAATACCACATTCACATGATCTACAAGTAGATATATTATGAAATGTCTATAAAACCTATACCAATAATTAAAATTCCTATTCCATTACACATATCTATTTAAAAAATTATAAATAGATGAAAAATTCATTACATTTACTTTTATAAATATTATATACCAATATCACCATTTAAAATAATAAAAATAATCAAACACATGTAAACATCCATAATATAACCAACTCTAGATACCAATATACACAATGCCAATATAACAATGAACATATATACATATAACTCAAAATAGAGTTTCAATACAAGCATAGTGCATGACTCAGTAGTCAATATATGACCACTAGGATCAGCCCCCTCACCCTCACTCTCAAATATATCCATGATAGAACTACACTCTCCTATGACCTTGATTGATGACTACATCTACTATCTCTCATGCTACATAACCAGCTCAAACATACACTTCACATGCTCTCAATGTAGACATATGTAATCATCCACTATCTGATTATTAGCCTCACCAAAAGAATTAAGTGTGTACATGGTCTATCTATGAAACTTGGCATGTGTATTTATCTATTAACAACCACTCATCTATATTTTGCAGTAGCTATTAGATGTGAATATATAAAATGTGTATGAACATCAGAAACATCGGTGGCCCTTTCCACTAATCCATCCTCTAAAGCATCATCAGGAATATGTCATGTCAATACATTGAACATAGACTCGATGGTAGTCTTACAATACTCATAATCACATAAAGCAATACATATCTATAAAATACATAAGATTCCTAACAAATAAAATAAGTAAACCAAATACACATATCCATGATAGAACTAGAGGCTCCACTCTCCTATGACCTTGATCGATGACTACATCTACTATCTCTCATGCTACATACCCAGCTCAAACATACACTTCACATGCTCTCAATGTACACATATGTAATCATCCACTATCTGATTATTAGCCTCACCCAAAGAATTAAGTGTGTACATGGTCTATCTATGAAACTTGGCATGCGTATTTATCTATTAACAACCACTCATCTATATGTTGCAGTAGCTATTAGATGTCAATATATAAAATGTGTATGAACATCAGAAACATTGATGGCCCTTCCCACTAATCCATCCTCTAAAGCATCATCAGTAATATGTCATGTCAATACATAGAACATAGACTCGATGGTAGTCTTACAATACTCATAATCACATAAACCAATACATATCTGTAAAATACAAAAGATTCCTAACCAAGAAAATAAGTAAACCAAATACACATAAAGTACAAACATAATATAAAAACTTAGCATAGATATCCGAAAGGGGCTTCACATCTATTACATCCTCTTCAACAATCCCACCTCTCAAAAATAGAGGTGCCCATTTATGATGTCTCTACTAGGTTATATATGCATTAATGACTCATATGTCATTTACATCTATCACATCAGTCATAGGATACTTCTCTATCAATAGAATCAAGGCTAAATACTCAACCACACAACTAGGATTGGGGGTATATCATGAATAAAAATGAAATATCATGTCACCCACTCATAATAAAATAGATCATATACATTAACCCAATGGTCATGCAGTGAGTAGCTCACTCAAAACCATCTAAGGTAAAGACCACCATCAGGGCATCCCTCATATCCCCTAGAGGGCCTCTAGATAATGTCTCCTAATGCCAAAAATTTTAACACATGCTAACACTGCATCATGATCCTCCTAGGCACACGAATTGTCCCAGTCTAACCTACAAATGATGGTGAGTGGCCCCAATAATCTCATAAAATAGATGTCATCTTACTTACTTATGTTTGTTCATATGCCCAATAGTATAATAATTTAGATGACCCAATACCTCTACCACACATCTCTTGCATAGAATGGTATATATCCCAGTCCAATTGGGATAGCATAGTGAGACCCATTGAGAATATGGTATGGTGCTCCTCTATATCTTACACTATGTCATGCATATTTCTGGATATTTATATCCCATTCTCATCTACAACTACAAACGAATCCAATTAAATAGCTAAGAACTTATGAAATTAAATAACATAGGTAGTTCCAATCTATGACAATAATATATCAATGTGTCTCCCTATATGATGAGTCACTACAACCATAGTATAAAATACCTAGTAGATTATTTTATATCCCATTAACCCATATCCTCCTTTAATATGGGTCTCTTCCTATAAATAGGTAGATAAAGGATCCTATACATGTATTATAAGGTAAATATCATCTATTTAGTAGGAAACCATAATGTTTAGGTATCTACATGCTATCTTTTACATAGTGCAGTCATCATGTGTTTATCCTAGGGCATGGGCTCTATGAATTCCACATGAATCAGACCCATTCTATTTAGCATGGACATATTGGTGTAAGTTAGGGTAGACCACATAATGTATCCATTATTTATCTAGCCTATAAACCTTCATATGTGCATCACCCTTTTAAAATATAGCCAAATCTAGCATGATAAATGCAAATTATAAAACTAATAGATAATAATAGATATCAAAATCAATTCATCAATAATAAGCATCATAAATTAGGCCTACTAGACACTAGTTATTTATATATGATAGTATCACTTGATAATAGTTCCATATCTAGGACATTAAGGCCAAGTCATGGACAATAGGAACAATATTGGGAAAAAAGAACCACTTTTCCAAAATAGGACCTGAAACTATCACATTTTCAATTAAAAAAGTAAAAAATGCATTACAAATGACAACAAAAGGAAAAATTAAGGGCACCTTACTAGGGTAACAACCTCCCTATCCTAGATAAGTGATTCCACCTACTTATATTAGGTCAAAATTGTTCCTTGTCTCCTCAGCATATTCTCTATCTTAGACAAACAGTTACTTTCAACTCAAATGCTTGAATGATTGGCCAAACTAATAAAATAATATATTCAAGTGATATTTATCAAATTATACCTTATTAAGTTTGACCTTGCATGCTAATTTCACAAATGAATACCAATTTATTGTCAACATGATATCTTGAGAAATGCAACCTTGATTCACAAACCATGATTTTCACATGGGACATGAAATCTATATGCCTCACCCTATATTGGTTAAACCAATATCCTAATCACGTTTTGCTTTGAAAAATTATAAAAAGTATATTAACATAGTAAACTCAATATGGAAAAAACATTTAACCCATTAACAATTTTAACAATCAACTCTATCACAATAAACAAACCATTCAAGCTTAACGT
The DNA here is from genome assembly GCA_037957365.1 of Torreya grandis. Lineage (NCBI taxonomy): Eukaryota > Viridiplantae > Streptophyta > Pinopsida > Cupressales > Taxaceae > Torreya > Torreya grandis. Next base: position 154,986 of record JARHVA010010090.1, read on the forward strand.
AACATCACACACACCAATTAACACCAACACATCCTATCATTATGAATTTTGGTTAGATACCCTCACATCAATCTCAGTTCTCTCATCACAAAAAAGTGTGAATACACACATTTTATTTTAAATACATAAATATTCATAAACATAGGTTCACCCAAATATAGATATTTAGACACATAGGTATACTTAGATATACATATTCAAACACATAGGTATACACAGATATAATTATTCATATTCATGGGTCTTCTCAAATACACAAGTGCATTTTAACCTATATACAAGTTCACTCAATATATATATTTAGGCACACACGTTGTATCAAATACAAATTTAGCCATAGAAGTCTACTCACACACACACACACACACACACACACACACACACACAGATGTAGACACACAAGTCTACTTATATATATATATTTAGACATAGGTCTACATAGATACAACTATTTAGAATCATAGATCTAATTAGATACATAGGTTCATATAGACATATAATTTCGATTCAGATATATAGGTTTACTAAGATATATAAATGTTCAGATACACAAATAAATTACTCAAATATTATGATGCAGAGAACACATTGTTGATTTCTCATTTTAGATTACCAGGTTATACTCATTATAGTCACTAAGATGTCACTAGGTTTTCAACAGTTTGGGTTAGAGGACCGTCTTTAGTGGTTGATCCATAGACTTCCACCAGACCTATTTTACATACCCCTATTCAGAACATACATTAGAGTGGCGAAGTAAGCCTTGTATCTCAACATATTTGGCTTACATACCTAGACTCAGTTTATACATTAGAGTGGAGGAAAATAAGCCTTATTTCCCAACATATTAAGTTTATATACTTATAATTAGTAAAGATATCAAGGTGGGTTAAAAGTAGGGTTTATTTCCTCAATATTCAATGCACCATTCATATTCATTACAAATGACATCCACACAATGGATATCCTCCTCACATATTTCACTCCATCTTATATCTGCTTCTCTAGCCAAGAAGTGGGATAGCTCTTGAATAAATCCACATAGGTAAGTACAGTTATGCATTATTTTTTTTCTTTTACTCTAGTAATTTCATTTCATTACATTACTAGAATAAAAGGGGGAATGTGTAAGCACCCTAATTTTATCAAGCAACCACAAGTACTATGTATATTTATGCTCTTTCACATGAAGGTCTTAGCGATGAATATATTCCTTTTTTGCATTGTCATTTTTGGTCTTTTGATATTTATTATGTCTTATTTTCCCTATTTTTTGCACCTCCAATAGTCCTAAGACATATCCTCCTTATCATAGGGTCCCATAGCCTATCATTCTTGGTCTTAGATCTTTTTTAGGACCAAGAACACTAGGGACATTTTCATGATAGTAGTACGATGTGGCACTATAATCCAATAGTCATTTTTTTCTGTGTTTGTGTCCTAACCCTATCTTGAGCCTTCTCTTATGTTTTTATCCTTCTTTTATAGATTTTTGGCTAGTGAACAATGACTTATATTAAAACCAAATTTATTTATATATAAATATCCCAACAAAGCATTTTACATATAACACTTACTCTTTTGGAATATAATTACATAACATCAATCAATAGTACAACTCAATACCTTGTATAATACTTAACTATCACATCTTGACATTGCACAAAAGATCAAAGGAGGACCTAAGCAAAATTCATTCTATCATACCATACAAATTAGTTATTCACATTCCCTAAGTGATAATTATGTGTTATTTGATACCCCTTTCATTTAGGTTAATGTAGGTAGTGTCCAGGATAACATGTGTTATGCTTAATTTGATTTTAACATCCCACAACCTAGGTTTTTCCATTTATTTTGCATTTAATCTAATTGTTTTTCATGTTTGAAGGTACTCATTAGGGCTTTAAAAGAGATTCAACTAAAATACTGATCTAAAGGAGATTTCAAAAGACATAAAACCACAGATATGACCCTATATCCTCCTATAGCTTCCTTGAAAGTTCCAAAAAATTCTTCTAAGAGGAATTGTACCACCATAATTGGACACTAATTCCACATGGCACTATTATCCTGATATTGGTACTATTGTCAGAAACTATATTTTAGCCACACTCATGGCACATAAGGTGTGTGCCTATTTCCCAAACTTTTTTAGTTTCTTGATCCCCATAAATACATATTTTATTCTAAGTAACTACTCTTTCTCTCTATTCTTGCTATTTTTGGAAAGCTTTATCAAATTATTTATTTCCAATTTTAATTCAAGATTATGTTATACTTAGCCCTTTAACAACATAATATTTACACCATATAAGTCCTCAAAGGTTCAAAAAGATGGTTTGATGTCTTGAAACATGAGGTAGTATATTTGATAAGATTGTCTACATTAAGTCTCAGTATTTAACTTGGAAAATACATTTAACAGTTCATTTGGTAAACATGTAAATACATTTCTAAATGAATTAGCAAACCACTAACATTACTGTGATGAGATAAAAGGTTGGTGGATTTTCAGGGACTAATGTAGGAATTACATGTCATTTTGAGTAGAGAAAAGTAGTTATGAAAGTATTTAGATTTAATTTTGGTTGCTATTTGATTCTTGACAAGCTTTTTGTAGAAGAAAGGCTCTTCTAACAAAAATATATTGGAATTTTTAAGGCATAATTTAGATTAAAGAGGTATGTGTATTCATTTTCTTGATTTAATAAATAGTTGTGAAGATTCAATTTGAAATATAGAAATTTATTTTATGCTCTGCATACTAGTTATTATTATATGCTTGAATGGATTTTCAAGGAATAGTCATCAAAAGAATCCATGCAGTGTTTCCTCCTTCTTTATAATCATTTGTGAATGTTTTGACTTGGTTTCAAGTGATAGGTTCATGAGACCTATTTTTATATAAGCTTTTGCATGGGATGGTTTCATAAATTTACTTTTATTGACTATTACACATGCGTAAATCCATCTTGCATGGCTTGGTTGAGTTTTCTCTTTCTAGAAGATGTTTTAGAGGTCCTTTCATAGATAGAGAGATTTATCACACTGAGAGGGATGTTCTCAATCTTTGAATGAGTGGGGATGGACTAAGATAGGTGTTTTGTTATTAATCAACTATTCTAAGATAATTTCTCAAGCATTTTAGAGCATGAAATTAGGATCCCTTTGATCGAGGATGGTCTAAATTTAAATTTAAATATATCCTAACAAGATCAATAAAGATCATGGGGATCAATGTTGATCAAGTCTATGTTTACTATGTTCATTTAATAAATATAATTCATGAGGTTAAATTTAGTCTAGGATGTTTTAACAAAGTTTGGTTAGTGATAAGTTTTTTAGAGGTTAAAAAAACTTATAATAAATTTGGTGATATTTGACTAGATTTAGGGAGGGTTAAATAGTTACCTACGTAGAAAGTAATTAGTAATACAAATTATGTTAAGTAAGATGGTAAATGGTAAAACTAAATTAACTAATGTACAAAAAGATGGGGAGTGGTAGGCCACATTTATTCATAATATAATGGTGTATATTCACAGTGTCTACATTTTCCCCTTTTTGTTGAGTGATTTGTGATAACCTATCGTGAGACAAAACCTAAGATGGGTCCAATTCCCCAAGCTTATGTGAGGGGGTATCCCCCTAATATCAACAGACAATAAAGGATGATGAGGTGGAGACAGGTTTGAAAATGAGGTGGTAATGGATAAAGTATATATAAAATTATCATCTAAGATGCAAAGATAAGAATGAAATAAAATTTTGTACTAAAAAGATATAGGATATGTAAATAAGTATACCCTAATAAAAAAAGCAATGGATTATCACAACTATGAACATGTGTGCTCGATTGAGGGCTACCAAGAGGGTAAATTCTAGTGTGGGATAACCAAATCATCTAGTTTTCTTGGTATGTGTACGCTACCTAGAAAATTTTAATCTTAAGATAAGGTACAATTTTAAGAATAGACACTAAAATGAATGTAGACCTCTCAAAAATTTTGGGACCAATAGGGGATCTATATCCACAAGTCCATAATGCTGGGTAACAAAGATTGGAATAACATTATTAAAATATAAATTAAGTGGCCTTGGGAAAGGACTATAAGGATGTAAACAATTTATAAGTAGTACAAATAATAAGCTAAAAATAGACACAATAAACATTGATCTAATGGATTAATATCAATTCAAAGAATTGACATCGATCCCAGAGGGAAATAAATAAGATGCCAAATGTGGTGGGAGCTCATTTATAGATTATGAACATGAATGAAATAGAGAAAAACATGATACTTATCTACACATTTGAGCTAAGTATATAAGATGATATATATCAAGAGTTAATGACAAGGAAGATCACCCAATGAGATAAGGTTAATTGTTTTTTTTTTTTTTAAAATCATTTATATTATTTTAGACATTTTTGCACTTTTTAGGGCTAGCGAGGGTGGGCATGGATCCATAGTGGATTAATATCAATTCTTCTAACGATGGAATATCAATTAGTTATGGATTGATAATGATTAGTAAATTATTGATGATTGGTGATAATCAATGTCGATCACATATGGATCGATGCTGATTGTGTAAAAATTGTTGTCTATCTCATATGGGTTGGTGTTGATTCCTAAGGGGTATAAAACTTAGAGGATATATTTAGTGGTGTAAAAACTAAAGAGACCTAGGGGATTCATGAGATTGTAGACATACATATTTCTTACCATGCAAGATCAAGCATGACCATTACTAGAGTGGCTTTAAGAGATGATGGTAGATGCATATTGGGAGAATCTAGAGGTGGTAAGTTTAGGGGTAATATTCCACTATCACTAGGTACATAGAGATTGGAGTCTATTAGTAGCATTATTAGAGTTATGGGACCTAGATATAGGGACATTTCGGCTTCTAATTAGGGAGATGACCCTAACATTAGATGATATATATCCTATATTAAAAATAATAGTATATAGGGTGGAGAATATCCTTATGGATGAGAGAGGATT
>JARHVA010010090.1:165000-215000 GCA_037957365.1 Torreya grandis
ATAGCTGATAATATAGGGTTTAAGGAAATTTAGATCAAACATTACTCATTTAATTCTTTCCATATTTGTGACATGTTAATTTTATTTAAGGACAAGGTTACAAATATTAAAATCTCATTCTTTTAAATGTTGATTATATGCACATTTTATCTGTTCTTGATATACATGAAGGTGATCAAAAGTTGCAACTCCATGCTCATCTAAATTTTTTAGTTATGCTAATCATTATTGATTATAATATTCTTCACAAATAATATATTTAATATAAATAAGGAGAGAATTAATTTGGACTTATAGGGGAGAACCAATTCAGTACCATATACCAAAGAAAAAGGGGTGGTACATGTAAGGGTTAAAATACTAGATCGGTAAGACCACAAAGCAAAAGGTATGTGAAGATGCCAATGCTTTAGAGCCTCATTAACAATTTCAGTTAACATATTAATAAGGGTTTTTTTGGATACCTCATCCTATTCATTGGGTTGCAAATAATAAGGCAATGACAAGCTTAGTTTAATGTTGAAGAAATCACACAATTTTTAGACTGCTTATTTTTAAAAGATTTCCTATTATCTATAATGATTTTATGATGGAAACCAAAATGACATATGATGTGATGATTAATGAAATTAATAATCTTATCTACTTTTTTTTAAATATGGGGAATTACCTACACCCATTTATCAAAATACTTTTTAGTAGTGGTGATAAAACTTTGTCTTTGGGAAGATTTGGGATTAACCTATTCACATAATTTTGTTGACAACAATTAAACCATTAAAATGTCTAACACATATTCCATCACGTGTTTCTTTAATTGTGATATTTTATTTATATTTTTTAATATAACATAATAAAATACCATCAAACCACCGCTTATAAATCATACCCCCAATATTATATACTAGGTATTCCTCTATTTAAAAGCACACATAACACTTTTGGATAAATCTAAAGGAAGGATCCCTTTAGATAAATAAAAAAATATCTATTTTTGTATAATAAGGATTACCAAACATTTTAAAAAGGAAAAAAAAATTATATTACTAAGAGGAAGATGGGATAAAGGAATCCAAGGAATATATGGTATGAACAAACTTATTGGTCGATCGGGGAGTGGTCTAATTGACATAGTGCTTGATGGTGTCTAATAAAATTTTTGATAAAATTTTATATCTCTAGAGGATGTTATTCTTACACTAATATATGCCAATTATTTTAGGAACTACTAGGTGAGAATCCAAAAAAATGTGAAGAGACTCAACACTTAGAGTCAAATATTTTTGGAGTCCTATAATTAGGGATTTATATTTTGGCATATTATTAGTACAGTTTAAGTCAAGTTTGAAATATAAGGATAAAAAAATGAATTATATAAGTATTATAATAATCCTTCTTTCTCTCCCATATTTTTATTTAGATCCATCAATGAAAAATGTCATCTGATATTCAATATCTCCTTTAGTTGCGGAAGCTATAGATTCATCAGGAAATTCATAACTGGGTGGTAGATTATTAGAAAGCGGTTACTCAAATAATTGATCAATAACGATCAACCCCTTAATCAAGTCCTAGTTAATTCATTCAAGATCAAACATATTGAGAAGCATAAGCCATCTCGCCATTCATAAATTATGATAGGTTTCAGAATGGATTAACTTAAGTGGATCAGTATCAGTAATCACATAGTTTGTTTTATTAAGAAAATAGTGGTGAAGCTTAGAAGATATGAACAATAAGGTTAGACATAGTTTTTCAATATGAATGTAATGATTCTCATACTCAACCAAAGTGTGAATTATATAATAAACTACTTTCTCTCTATGTTATTCATCTAATAGGTAAGCATGGCACCTAAGTCATGGTCCATAATTGGGATTTATAAGTAAAAAAGTTTATCTTTTATTTGAAGAATAAGCAAAGGGGGAGATAAGATATACTTATTAAGCATATAAAAGGCTACATAAAAATTTAAATCCCATAGAATTTGGGTGTCTTTCCTAATAAGATGATGGAATGGTTGACATTGGTTGGATAATTATAAAATAAAGTCGTGAATACATTGTACTTTCCATTGTAAACTATGAAGTTGATTGCTGTTAGAGGGAGGTAGAATATTGATAATGGATTTAATTTTATCAAGATCAACCTCAATTTCATAAATTTAAGTGACAAAACTAAACAACTTTTCTGATAAAACCCCAAAGGCATACTTATTGGGGTTAAGATGAATTTGATATTTGACTAAATAAGCAAATTTTTTTTGAAGGATAGAGAAGTGTTCTTTACGATACTTATGTTTACCAAGGATATCATCATCCACATAATATTCAATGGTTTTTTGAATTAATTCATGTAAAATATAGGTCATGGCACGCTGGTAAGTTACTCCTATATTTTTTAAACCAAAAGGCATGACCCTATAATAAAAGGTCCCCCATGGGGTAATAAAAGACTTTTTATGTTGATATTTTAGGGTGATAAGGATATATTTAAAACCATAAAATCTATCCATGAGTGACAAAATTTCATCTCCTGTAGTGAGATCCATGAACTAGTTGATATTAGGAAGGGGAAAGTCATATTTTGGACAAGTAATATTAAGATCACTAATGTTGGTATAAATGCATAGTCCTCATGTGGTTTTTGTGATAGTTACTATGTTAGATATCCATTCAGGATAATTTATGGGTCAGATAAAGTTAATGGATAAAAATCATTGAAATTCTTCCTCGATAAGAAGTGCTACATGTGGATGCATTTTCTGAAGTTTTTTTAATTGGTTTAGCATCATGAATGGTTATGATGTTATCAACAACTATAGAAAGATCTATTCCTAGAATATCACTATAATAGCAAGAAATGTCTTGGATATGATTAACAAGGAATGTTGTGAAATATTTGTGTTCTTGGGAATATAAATATTAGGTAACTTTGATTCTTTATGTTACGTGTCCTTATGTGAATGTCAATTGTAACCTTGTTTAAATTACTAAGAGAATCAAATGGTATGAAATTATTAAGATATGAATATTCTTCCCCTAAATAGGTTAACATGGACTCATCATTCTGACACTCCATTATATGAATTGAGGTGGAATGTTCATCTATTAGGTCAAGAAAAAAAAGGGGAAAGTGTAGGGTTTTTTTGTTTTTTTTGATAATTTAAAGGTTCCATGTTAATAGTGCTAATAAAAAATAAGTTAGGTGGTATGGAAATGGTGTCATTAGTTGCTATAGGATAATTTAAGGTGGATGATGATGATTTTTAATTCATTATTATAGGGATACAAGATGACAAAGCACTATCATTGTGAGATTGAGGATTTTTATTAATATTGAGGCCATGATTTTCATATGGTTTTCTAAGGTCATTTATCATAACCTCATTAGGTCCATACTCATAACATCCTATGCCAAAACCTTGCCAAGAACATCATTGTAGATAGGTTTCTATGAAGTGCCGTTTGTCAAGATAAATTTAGATGAGAATGCTTTGGTATGTGTTTGAATTTTGCTATATAAAGGGGATTGATTAATTCCTCCATATATTAAGTGTGTTTGGAGGTGATTGTGGATTAAGATAATACTATATCTTAATTTATATTGTTAATTAAACTATTGGTCAGGATATCCATATTATTAATGGGTTGATAATGTGCCAAGGGTTAACAACTGATACTTATCTAGAAAGCGATGTTATAATGCCAAGTTAAAGGAGATTTCATCAGGGATACAAGATGATTTTATCTTCAGAATGGATGATGTTTCCCACAAAAATAATGGACTTGAGTTATTTAGGGGGATCAAGAAATCATTAGGTTGGTAAGTCAAGTTCCATGTCTTAAAAAAATGTGGGTCTTTTGGGATGACGTGAATCTTACCTTCACATTCAAGCATAAGGAATCAATGTAAAGTAGATGAGACCCACTACATAAAACATATCCATGGTTGTTATAGTAGGATTTTATATCAAAATTATCCTTCTATCGCATAAAATATCTGTAGGAGGGTACATATACTTACTTAGATGAGGAAGATGACGTTACTTAATGTCTAGGCAAAAGTGTCATTCAAGGATCATAAGATGGATAGAGATTAAGACACAATATTTTATGGTAAATAAAGTTTCCTAAAACCATGTGAAGATATAATATTTATATTGACTCCATTGATAATCATAACTCTTTTGATCCATGTTTGATTAACTAGGGCAATGATAAATAATGGTGGGTCATGGTCATCAATTTGCAATGGTAATATTTAGGAATCATAAAATGTGATAGACAGCTTTTAGAAAGACCTAATGAAGGTCGATAGAGGTTAACGTATGTTTGATTGTAACTAGGTGGCCTGTAAGGATTATATCATATCTACATGATGTTGTAGAGAATTTTGGATAAGTTCCTATAAGGAAATTTTAATATGATGTTGCTGGAGTTATTTTAGGAATGATATCTATATAAATTTTGAGGGATTATGGTTTTCATATTTTCATAGAATATAAAATTTGGGTTTGGGGATAGGTAGTGTAGGATTATCCATAGAAAAAATAGGGGCTTTACAATAGACACCTTAGTTTCGTTGGAATTTTGAGTGTTATTTCCCTATGTCTTGGATTAAGTGGCTATGTGTATTACATCTATTTGAAATAATGGTTGGTTTATTATGATTCTAAAATCATTTGAGTATATAGGGTTTATAATTGGTCAATATTGAGGTTCATTAAAGGTTTTATTTTCCCTTTTTGAATCTTATTCTGATCCTCTTGGTAATGTACTAGTTATTGGGTTGGTCATGACTCTAGTATTTTGACTATGCGGATAATGAAGACAAACTTGTTTCCTTAAAATATCATCCTCTATTATTAAATTTTTGAATAAAAATTTAAGAGCATTACAAATTTTAGTATCATGCCCTGATATTTGATGGTAAGCAAATTTCTTATTTTCTTGATACCATGCCAGTTTTCTAGTATGGGGGTTAACATGATGTATATATGGTAGTGTGATAAGGGAGATGCAAAGGAATTCATCAAGAATATTAAAATAAGGCACCCATAATAGATATTGGTTAAGATTTTACACATTTTGAGGCATTACCACGGTGGCTATATTGACTTTAGTATATTGATTCCTTACATTGATTGTTTGAATGTTTTTAATAGAGGGTACTTTATGTTTGGAATAAGACATTATGCCAAGATTATAAGGGTAATAAGGATTTGAGGGATTGTGTATTGGCATTATTATTATGGGAATATAGTTTTGTACTAGTTTACGTTTCTTAGAGGAGGATTACATAGTACTAGCTTTTGACCTTATAGAAGGTTGAAGTCCTAATATGGATGCCTTAATTTAAGGTGGTGGCATAAGCATCTTAACTTTTTGATCTTGTTTGAAAGAAAATGGGATATCCTTTTTAGGGAGGTTAACTATTATAGGTGGATGTTGAAAGGATTTACCTCATGGCACCCCATGTCATTTATTTCTACTTCTTGAAGCATTTTTCTTATTTTAATATTATATAGGATTTGGCTTGGTTTGAGCTATAAAGGAAGCTCATTTTGGAGATAGTTGATGTAATGTAATAGACAACTCAGGAGGGAGTGAGCTAGAGGGAGTGAGTATGCTAAGTAAGAGTTAGGTATTGACTAAAGGAGTAGCATGTGTATGCTTTGGGATATATAAATAAGTATCCCCTTTGATATGATTTATTTTTGATGTGTTGAATTCAACAGGCTTAGGTAACATTTCCTCAGGATGATACTAAATAATGAGATTGGGAAAACTTATTTGGATATTAGGAACAAATCTATACAATTCAGATGGTTGGAAAATATCTCTTGTAAGGAGATTTGGGATAGTTGTAATTTTAGAAAATGATTCGAAAGCATTACCAACTTCTTTAGGTAGAAGTTAATCAAATATTGTGATTATTACATCAATTTTATGATTGGAGGTGCTTCTTACATTTACTTGTATAGAGTTATGTGTAAACATGGTTGGGGGATGATTGCCTAAATATATCGATAGATTATTTAGGAGGAGTATTAGGATTATTTAGATATGATTACGCTTGGTTGATAATGTTCTAAACTAAACCTTTGAAATATCAACACCTATTGAGAAACTAAGCTTGGAGTGAGATTAATCAATAATTATAATTGGAAGAAGATCTATAATGGAATATTTTAGGAGTTTATCTAAAATAGAAGCACACAAATCCCGTAAGGGTGTTTATTAATAAGGAGGAAATTTTGTTAAATGTTTTTCTAGTTGTGTTTGGGAGGTATAAGGTGAGTGGTCATAAAGGGTTATGAGGGCGCTAAGTATTAAGTAGTCAAGGGGAAATATTAATGAATAAGATGACTTAGAGGAACATATTGTAAAGGTTGGGTTCAAGGATTTAGATCTATATTTGTTAAGATATGTTGAAGAGTCATAAGGATTAACATTACTAAATTATAGGGTGAAGTAGAGGGTGGTAGAGTAAATGTATGTTGGGGTGTAGTAAGATTTTGAGTTTGGGTAATGGTTTGAGAAAGGTTTATATATACTAATGATGGTGTATTATATAAGGGTTATGATACATTGGTATTGTAACCCATTAGAGGTAGATTGTTATAAGAGGAAACCATAGCCGTAACCAACACTTTAGGTCCCTCTAGGGGCATACCATACAAAAATGTATACTATTAGGTTGGAGGGGAAATAATAATTTGTTTGGTTTGATAAGTAAGATAATCACTGAGGGAAATTAGATTACTATCCAATATATTAGTGAAGTTTGGATCTCCCAACATATAAAATTGGGGAATGCCTTCTCTCATGGAATCAAGAGAGGTGAGAGGACTTGGTGTGTTCTCCTTAGATGAGGATGATGTATTGGATTCATTTTGTTTTAACAACTATTGTCATTTTAAAACCATGAAGTAATGAAAAATAAATAGATAATGAAATTCAAAGACACATAATTAATTTTGATTATCTCATTGTAGTGACAGAAAATAGACACACCACTAAATACACATAAAGATTTTTAATTTTTAAGAAACTAAATTTAAAATGTGATTTGGAGAAGGGTTAACAAAGGTACTAAGAAATGTTAGTGTAAATATAGTCTCAAGTTTATTTAAGGATGTGAACACACACACACACACACACACACACAGAGATATATATATATATATATATATATATATATATATATATATATATATATATATATATGTATATGTATATATATATATATATGTATATGTATATATGTATATATATATATATGTATATATATATATATATGTATATATATATATATGTATATATATATATATATGTATATATATATATATATATATATGTATATATATATGTATATATATATATGTATATATACATATATATACATATATATATACATATATACATATATATATATACATATATATATATATACATATATATATATATATACATATATATATATATATATACATACATACATACATATATAAGGTACACTGAGGCCTGATTCTATATTGGCAGGAATTGCATGTCTTGGTATTAGGGCCTACCCCCTCACATCATACATCTGAGTGACAAGGGTGTTAAGTGTTTATCCTTGATAAATCTTTTCCATAATTTTTATACTCAATTGATACACTGTGTTTTCCCCTTGGTGATGAAATATAAGGTTGTTCACCTAGGTATGAAATGCTTTGATGCTTATTTTTATGATTACCATGGTTTGGTTATGTGTAAGAGAGTGTGAATATCATGATGTATTAATCCTCCTAAATTAATCTATGTGAATTGTCTCAGCAATCAGGGAGATGAATGCAATTCTTTTTAGACTTTAAAGAGGAAAGTAATTTTTTTTGTATTTTATTTCTTGTTTTGAATGTAAACATATAATCAAGAAAATGCAACTAAAAAATGATTTTATAATGAAATCATAAAAAAAATGAGATATAGGGGTCCCAACAAGCATGCCAAAATTTTTTAGTATATTTTATTTCATTTTTTATTAATAAATAAAACTACTAGAAATAGAAACTATGATACAGGGTTTGCAAGGGATCCCTATGATGGAGGTTGTGCAACATTGATCCAGTGAATTAGGAACTCCTTTTTCGCTAGGAAGGATTACCTACACATAAGAGACAACTTATATTACATTGGATTAATAAGATAGATGAGTGGACTACCTGATGTTAAATTAGTTTTAGTAAGTGGTACACTTCATTAAGAGGATATAAATCAACTTTTTTATGCAAAAAAGTGGATAATTTAATAATAAAAATTATTAAAATCCATATGATAATATAGATATGATGCTAAAATTAAATATATTAATCTATTGCATAAATTTTATCAAATCCTTCATTTGAATAAGCTATGGTCAAATCTTCTTGTTTTTATATTACTTCAAATTTTTTAGTGACCACTTCTAGAGTAGTGGAAAAGACAATTTCACAAAGTCCTAACTCAAAGGATATATCACTATGACCCTCATAGGGTGCGTTAGGAAATATGGGAAAATCATAGATTGAAATCACATCACGTATAATTCTTGATAATGTCATATACAAATAGAGATTCATGATTTTAAGACCATAAATAACTAATTGAAATTACATTGGACTATTAAACTAGCATGGGATTGTAGAAAAAATGTAAAAACATAGGGTTAGGTATAAATTATCTCAGAGTCTTTATCAATTATAATAATTAATATTGATTACAATAGAGATAGAAATATCATGATGGGGACTAAAGGAGGGCTTTAAGGGACTCTAAATGACCAATGGATAATTTAAACAGAATAAAAACAAAAAAAAATGTATTAAAATAATACAAGAATCATAATACATTCAAATACACAATATACATAACTCTAAAATGCTTGCAATATTGTATAGAGTAAACACATAGATAGGGATTTCCTCAATCTTTGAATGAGTAGGAATGGACTAAGACATGTGTGTTGTTCTTCTATAGGTGTTCCAAGATAATTTTTACATTATTTTAGTTACAACTTCAGTATCACTTTTCTTGAGAATGGTCTATGTTTAAATTCACATAGATTCAAATGGGATAGATGACAATAATAGGGATTGATGTTCATCCAATCTAAGTTTACCATGTTCATTCAACAAATCTAATTCATGAGGTTAAAATTAGTCTAGAATATTTTAAATTAAGCTAGGATAATAAGTTATTATGAGGTTAGAAAAACATACTTCCAATAAATTTGTGAAGATTTGAATAGATTTAGGGAGGGTTAATTAGTTACCTAGGTAAAAAGAAATTAATAAGACTAATTACACAAAGTAGGATGGTAAATTGTAAAACTAAATTATCTAATGTAAAGAAGGATGGGGAGGTGGTAATACACATTTATCCATAATATAATGGTGTAAATTTGTAGTGTCTACATATAGAAATCTATGTTTCCAATATATTTCCACCTTTTACAATTACATGCAATGGGGACCATTGCTCTTCAATGAGGGATGACTGATATAAAATTTGAGTCACTAGTAAAAACACCCTTTACTGTAGTTGCATTTCCAACCTCATTTTCATGGAAGTTTTTGTGTTAGTATGATTTGGACCTATGTTATAATTTCTTCCTTACAATTCCATGCCTGAATTACCACATAATTTTTATAGTATATTTATTGTCTCTAGCAACTCATCAGTAATTGTAATCAATGATGTCATTATAAATTAAGGTTATGAATTAGTTATTAATCATTGTTATAATATTTCAAATAAAACTTCATCTTATTACATTTTATAATAATATACACTCCTATTATTTTTAGGTAATCACTAATCTAGTGGAGAACTAGAGAAAAATAGAATTAGGCTTCCAACATTTGATGTCTAAGATTATATAGAACGTAACATAATATAACTTTACTACTACAATTATAATTTTACTATCTATTTTAATTAATTTAATTATTCTCTACCACATTGCACTACATATTTTACATCAATCATAATTCACTTATGAATTTACAACCATCTTAACTAGTATTAAGTAGGGTATCCACTGGGTCTCCTCCTCGACCTTCCGTGAAACTAGTAGAATAGAAATTATGGAATGAAATGAGATTGAATAAATAATAATTGATAATTTAGTAATTTTATCCCTACTACATAGGTTTTGGGTGGAAAAACTTTTTTGAGGCATTATAAAGAATGTATATTTTGAGCCTCCATTTTAGCCTCTCTCTTATTCTTCCATTCATGGAGTTGTTGGAGAAATTGTTTTATACATAATAAATTTTAAAAAAATTCAATGGTTTCTATGAGTAAATGAAAAATGCATGGTGATAGGAAAAAAAATAAACAAGATTATTTCGTTCAAAAATTTATTGAGAGGTATCTATCTAGTTATTTTAGTTTCTCTCTTTCTAATTTTGTTTTGTTGATAATGTATTTGTGTTACTCAATAGTTTGATAGATAGATCTAGATGAGGGAAGCAAAATGAGAGTTATAATAGGCATTTGATGCCATTCATGATTCCTCATTAAACACATTTCCATCATGTGGTCCTCTTTTCAAGCATAAAATGTGACTTTATTCTTTCTTTCCTGACTCTTTTATTGTTTTAGGTTGAATAATGCTTTTGTTTGATGTGGATTATAGATTGGTAGAAAACCCTAGACGTTCTACTATTTGGTTATTGTAAACCATATTGGTGTTTACCTCATATTTAAAAATAGACATTAATTAATATTATATACCTAGATGGTTACCTTGCTTGTTTAGTAGTGTGCCTAGTTTATGGATCTCTTTCTTTTATTATGTGTGTTTTTTTGTGGTTTTTGTTTTTAATTATGTAGTGTTGTCCTTGTGTGATATAGAACATACTAAATTTGGTGTAAAAATGATTACTCTCTCTCCCTCTCTCACCTTTATACTCTTTTATATTTTTATTGTATTGTTATTTTTTTGAATGAATCTTGTAATCTCATTGATGACTTTTGGTATTTTAAGGGCAATTGATGGTCGGAATTGTCTTACTATCCCCATTTTTATCACAAGTTTTATAAAGGAGTTTCTAGCTAGATGCACGGAAATGGAAGTTGATTTCATTTTCGATCATTATAACTTCATTGTTTACCAACATATAATCGTGGAATCAAATGTAAGGT
This sequence comes from Torreya grandis, assembly GCA_037957365.1. Lineage (NCBI taxonomy): Eukaryota > Viridiplantae > Streptophyta > Pinopsida > Cupressales > Taxaceae > Torreya > Torreya grandis. Next base: position 176,175 of record JARHVA010010090.1, read on the forward strand.
TAACTATCACTATACTAGATGGGTGGTAATTATGTCTTAAATCTATACACTTGGTAATTTACCTTGGTCATTTTATTATGTTAAAAATTATAGCATTTTATATCACTATTGTATAAACATAAATGAAACCATGCCCTATTATTTGTATTTATTATTGAATAAATGTTAAACCCTACTTATATTTTATGTTAGAGGCACGGATATTAAATTGGAATGGAAAAGTTATGAAACATATTTTAACTCGAAAACTCTCAATCAAACTCATGTTAACTTATTGTATTTCATGGATATAATTTTTCTATTTATGATTGTACGTTATATGCTAAATAAGTTTGATTCTTCCTTGGAACTATTGATTCATGTACTCATTATTTATTTTAAATCATGCATAATATTTTTTAATTCATTTGAATTATATCTATACTATTACCTTGATTGAATATTTACTAAATATGTCCTTAGTGTTGTCTGAATCCATTTTTGGTAAAAGACTACGTGTATTAATTGATTATAGATATAAAAATATAAATATTAGAATGATAAATATATATAATATTAAAAAATTATAATTTTTACAAAGATGATAAATATCTAAACTTTTTTTTTTGGAGAACTAGTGTACATGTATCCTTAAAGGTTTAATCTCTTCAAGTCTGGGTCATTTCTTTAAAACATATAGCCCAGACTTACATTTGTAACATTGATCTCATATGTATTAGACAAAATGTTTACTTGTATATACTATTATATAACCAAACATGCTTATATAGTATTATTAATGATGGAAAACAAGTTCTCTTGTCCTCCAAAACTTCTATGGTCAATTAGAGTTGTTGAAACACAATTTCATGCTCTGTTTTACTCCTAATTACAATTTTTAAGAAGTTTAGTTAAAAATAAATTTAATTTGTAATTTTATAAATAATTCAAACAAATTGAATTAGATATAAAATGTTGTAAGTAATTTACATACCAATTTTCAAAGTATTTAGGCAAGTGAAACACATGTTATAGTTGTTTTGATAACTTATACCTTATCTTTAACATCTATTTATATAGAACATAAAATATAGTCCTTCATAACATGAATTAGAGAGAGTTTAAAGATATCAAATAAATTATATCATTTTTAAATCATTATAATATAAATAATCATAATATTTCATAGGTTTTTATTTGTTTATTTTGGATAAAAGAGAGTTTATATGGCTTAAACCCTTATCTAGGGTTTATCTACCTGTACAGGGCCCAAGAGGAGTAAAATAGGAATATTTTGAATATTTTGGACCTTAAAATATTTATTAATCTTATATTATGCAAAATAATCACTCAAATATTGCCATATTCCTGAAAGTATGTGAAAATGACTAATTTTCCTTGACTATGACTTGCTACAACCCTATTTTCAGACCTAAGAATGGTAAAATGGATCTAAATTAAAATTACAAGTTATTCAAAGCATCATATTGAAAAAAATTTATTATTGTATCAATAATTTTAATCCATGATAATAAAATGATGTGAAAGTAAGCCTTTTTCAGACCTATAATACACAAATTTTTTGATTTTCTTGCCTTTGTCTGCAAGTAACTACTTCAAAGCATTGAATGGAATCACTTATACTTAGACACATGAAATAATACATTCATAGACTATAATTTATCATTAAAGGATACATAAAATATATCTTTTATTGATATCATCTTTAAAAATAATATATAAACCACTATTTTCTTAGGTAGATCAACAACACAACTCATCACAGACCTACCAATTCGAGTTTTATGAATATTTTTTTACTTTCTCAATCTACTCAAAGATTGGTATGAGTTATATATGTTGTTTAAACTTATATTGAGATTTTTTCCTATGACAAAATACTCTCAACTACCCCTTAGATTCATCAACATGCTTTATTTAGCCAAATTACTACGTTGGATAAAGCTTATCAAGGTAAGATACATAATTTTGAATAATTACAGTCATGGTAAAATATAAATGACGTATATATAAAATTATTAAACCCAAAGGGTAAATTAATGATGATTATCATCCTTGAATCTTACTAAAACCCCTTAAATAAGCCAATGGAAATTCAAAAACTTTAATTATTGGTTCTGAGAGAAAATTCCAAAAATACTACAAAATGACCTATAAATCACATTTAAAGCCAAGATAGGGATTATTATTGACTAGATATGACCATGAGACCCATAAGAGAGATAATAAATTTTATTTAACTATATTCTATGATGCACCTACAACAGACTCCCAAGGTTGAAAATTTGATGAACTCTTGCTCATGGGTCTTCATAACTACTCTAGTAGATTTCCATTATTACTTGTAATTATTTATGATGTATATTCAACATTCTTAATTTATATATCATGATATACATAGATCCCATGGTTTATTTATCATAGATTGTCATTGATGTAAACATTGATTTCCTTCAAGTGGACATCTATCTAGTTAAGGTTTGGATTCCTCGTTGATAGTAAGCCTTTCTTTAATCATATGAAAACATTACTTTGTTATACCTTCACATGGAGAAAATACATTATATAAATTAACCTCTTCATCATTCCTATGAGGCATGTTATTTCATTCCTTTACATGGCTAGTTGTATCTTCATAACTTCTATGATAAACTCCAAAACGTCAATTCGTATCCTTCACTTGGTTGATCCTTTTGTCATTATTCCTCTATCATAGATCCTTATTACCTTATTTAAGTCCTATGCTAATATCCATTTTTATTTTATCCTCACTTAAAATTACTTTAATCTCAATAACATGCTCAAACAATTATCTTCTTAATTATTTATGACCTTGTTTTAGCATTTGGTTCCTTGATCCATCTTTGGAATTACCAATAGGTTTCTTGGTATTCCTCTGATTTAAAAAATATAGAGGTTAGTTTGCAATAATTACTCTTGATATGTCACTAATCTACCTATCCATCTTGAATTTGTCTTGGTTGATTCCAATATTGTTGCTCAAATATAAGTTTCTCTTGTTGACTTTTATCCATTCTTGGACTTATTTTATAGTTTATAGATCTATACATATGTATGTTCTCTAAATGGTTTATCCAAATTTATTATTAAACTCAATGAATCAATTAATACTCTCTATACTAATCTCAACTTCTTAGTTCATCATGATTTATGAATTCTACCTCTTTCTTACTTCAAGGACTGATATCTTAGTGTATATTTTATTAGTTATTTTTCATTAACTCACAAATATTTCAATTTTAGAAATTGTCATTTAGATATTTTAGGGGGTGATAAATAATGTTGATTAACCTAAATTATCTGAGTGTAAGTCAGTTTTCTATGTCGGCTTGACTACTATTTAAAATAAATTTCATACATATAAATATTGTTCGCCACTCCATCAAAAGTCAATATGAGCTTATTAACCATTATATGTAAACATATGTCTTCCCATGTAATCATAATGGAAACATTCAAGAGTAGGAAAGGGATGAAGGAAGTTTTAGGTGATGGTGTCAAACAATAACATGTTTCCAAGTGACACTAAGTTGTCAAATGATAACAGTGATATCAAATGATAGAAATGATATCTAATTATAGTAATGCCATCACTCAACCGTAATTATAAAAAATGGTCTAAAAACTATCAAACAATATCAATGTTTTCATTTAACATTAATCTTTATCAGTAGATAACAATGTTATCAAATGAGAACATTCCTATAGAGTGAAAAAATTATTGTTGTTAGGTAGCACTATTTTCTGACGGCATCATTGTTGTCATTCAATAACATTATTGTCAAATTAAAACATTGTTATCAAATGACAACATTGATATCAAATAACATCATTTTTATTATTATTATTATTATTATTATTATTATTATTATTATTATTATTATTATCAAGCTCCCTAGTGCTAAAAAGCAGAATGTAGAAGAAGATACGAAACTGGAGAGAATTTAAAAACCCATGGAGGAAAACTTGGAGGAAGAAGAAGGAACTGAAAGCTGGGATACAAATTATAATGAGGATGAAGAATGTCCTGAGAAGAATGAAAAAGATGATGTCAACACAAAGGAGGATTCTACAAACAGAACTGAAGATACGGATGAAAATCAGAAAGTGTCAGAGGATGAATTTGTCCAGGATGGCCCTGTTGAGGACCCAGCTTCAAATAATGAAAAGGAAACTATAGGTCAGGATGATAATCAAGATATGGATATGGAAATTCAAACTGAAATTAAAGAGTGGGAATAAAAGGGTCGAGAGGATATCTTTAAAGAAGCCAGGAACAGTCCCAATAAAAATTCTAAGGAATGGAGAGGGAAAAAACAGAATGATGAAACACACACACCAATGACTTGGGTTAATTGCAAAGCAGAGGCATCTTCCCAGTTGATTCTTGGACATGTAGGGAGATTATGGATCTCAAAAGGAAAGTGGAAACTATGGAAGATACCCTGAAAGTTGTATGGAACAACATTAACAATATGGAAAATCAAATAAGAGAGATCCCAGTCAAGCTCAAAGCCTATGAGAACAACCTCCGAGAAATTATTAAGGACAATAGAATGAATATGGAGGAAGTTACGTCCAATATTTGTGCTGTTGCTGTCAATATTGGAAAAAGAGCCAATGAGGAGACCAAAGCCTTGGAGGGACCTAGCAAAAGGACAAGACAAAGTTCAGGAAAGAAGGTTACACAAAAAGGAGCCATGCTGGCGGCAACCACTACCCAAGATACTGTTATCAAAGGAAAAGAAACTATGAAAATGATATTGGAACTGGATGAATAATCTGGTTCCTCTTGTTGGTTATAAAACGGGTCCTGCTCTTTGTTTTCTTTTTGTAATCCTATGCCTTTGGTGTAACCAGATCTCTATTAAATCTGGGTTTTGATCGGTAGTCTTTCTAGTGGTTTCAGGTCCAGTTAAAACCTGTTTTTTCTACTTCCTTGTAGTTTTTAGGCTTTGCCTGTGGTTTTGGATGATCTTTCTTTCTTTCCTTGTACTAGGGTTTCGAGGCCCCTTCAAAACCTGCTTTTACCTTAATCTAAAACATCACTTTTATTATTCGATAGTATTAATGTCAAAAGATAACATTGCTGTCATTTGAAAATATTATTATCATATGGTATCATAACTATCATTCAATAGCATTCCTATCATTTGCCATAAAATCTTTTATTTTATGGTAAAGTGGTGTGATCCATATACAAAATAAGGTGCAGTTTGTCTACAATTTTTTTTTATATAATCAGATGCTCATGTAGCTTCTATACCCCATTATGATTTACCTGTCCATTTGCCTTCTCACATAAACGTAATATGTTAACCTTTTCTACACTTTTAAAACACATATTTAGATATTAGGCAAAAAACCCAAGTTAATTTATAATTGGGACACTAAAATTTACCCTAATCTCAGCAGAAACCTTTTTTTTTACTAAGATATGCTCTATGCCCTCTATTTTATCTTACATCTTCTTGTCACTTCTCAGTCACCCAACATTGTATATACTTTATCCCTTGTTCCTTAGTGAGTTATTTGTAAATCATGAACTTCCATTGGTTCTCTATTTGAATGATTCCTACCTATGTTTGTCATACATTATATCAAGTCAAGTCTGCCATATATTTTCCATCTCTTATCTTATTTTATGACCTTTATATATTAAAAATAGGGATTACTATTACATATAATGGGTGCTACTTAAATTCACCTTTGTCCATGACATAATGACCTTTAAAATATCTATTTTTATGCAAAATTTCCATGCATTTAGTACTATTAGAATGGTTTTATTGTATTGAGAACGTGTTAAAGACCTTTTTAATCCACTATGCTACTCTTTATGACCTCTTAAGGTGTGAAGATATAGTCCTCTTTTCCTAATAGTAAATTTTTATTGATGGACTTCTTGGTCCCTTAGATTTATTTTCATTATATTTACATTTAATGCATGTCAATACATGACCATCTTCACCTCATACACAACTATTTTATCATTGAGATTAAATAAATAAATGTATGGAAGACAATCCTTACATTTTGTCAAATCATTTGACCCAAAATTTTGTTGGATCCACTATAGAATTATTGCCATAGGATGAACATATTTTAAACTATGTCCTTATATTATTATTATTATTATTATTATCCCAATATTGATTTGGAACATCATGTAGTTTCGGAGTTCTTCATGGTTCCATTATCCTACTTGTTTATCTTGGGCTTGAATGGCTCTCTTCTTTTTCTAAAATCATTCTTACAAGGTTATTCTTGACCTTTAAACTATGTAACTTCAAAATAATACGAATATAATGTATTAGAGTGAAATCATGAGGTTGTATATCCCCTTATAAGACCTTTTTACTTTGAATCAAATTTCCTTCATCCTCCTCCTTGTTTATTAGTTGATATTCATTGTTCACACAATCCTGAAAGGACTTTATTTATTGATATAAAAAATTTGAAATGGTAAATCATTTTACTTGTTCAAAACTAATCATACCCTATCCATATTATATAAAATCCAAATTTTGCTTTACATTATTTCTAACCTTTCTTCCTTATATATCTTGTGACCGTACAAATTTATTCATTATTCTCTCTACTCCTTATACTCCATCTGATTTGTCCTTGAGTGGAATTTTTTTGACCTGATTTACTAAGTCACATTTTCCTTTTAGTATCTCACTTGATGTTTCATATTTATCTTTCATAATATCTCTTTCATCCTTCTCTCTTGGATGTGTAAGGGACTGATTTATTTAACCATTATTACTATCACCATCATGTTGAGTATGTCCTTTCATAAAATTAATGGCTTATATCTCAATTTTCCTATTCATGACTTTCAAATATATATTCTTGAGGTATTTATATGGACCATATAATCTTCTCCTTTGAAATATTTATCTCTCCATATTGTAACTTATTTTTAGTTCTCATTGGAATTAATATAAAGTTTACTTCTTGACTACTATCATCCTCATCTTTAAGAATCTTGAGGTTCTCTTTTGGATTTCCTTCTACCTATGATTGAGGTCCATGCCTCTCAATTATTTTTCTTCTACCCTCAATATATAATCATGTTTCTCTTTCTTTTTTGACATTTTAGTGTGCCTTATCATATTATTTATTTCTACCTGCAATAATACATACATTACAATGATTAGTTTGAAAAATTAGTCTTATTTACCCATCTTAATGCCTTTAAGATTGACATTTATTCTTCCTACTGAACTGAGCTTTTTAAGTATTCTATTTATCTCTCATTCATCTCTTCTTCACCCAAAATTCATCATTACTCTAGTTTTAAAATGACAATTACCTATTCTTCATCGTGTGACTATTTCTCATGCCTCTTATCTTTACTATACCTACTTTCATCTCTCTCTCCTCATGTCTCTATAAACACTTAGCTTTATTTTTTCCTCTTTTATAAGTAAATAAATATATCCCATATTATCATTACAATGTATATCCCTATAGTCCAATTTAATTTTCTTCTCAAATTCTATCCATAATGTTGGATTTCTTCTTATTACATCAGCTCCATCATGAGATTCAACTTTTCTTTTAGATCAACCATATCTTTCTCCATATCCAACTCTTTCTTATTAGTATATTCTTGTATATTTTTATGGAATTTTACTTCAACTATGCCATTCATATGATTTTGACTTCATTCAATATTTCCTCTCAGCCTCAATGTTTTATACTTCTTCTTTCTCTCTCTCATATTAGGCCTCAATGTGCCTTTTCTTCCTCAGTAAGTATGTCACACCTTTCTTGCTTCTTGATACCTCACCTAGGATACCTTATTCTAAGCCAAGTATTTTGGCACCTCTATTATTTATTCACATTGGAATTTATTCTTGAGATTATACCCACTCTTTTATTTTCACTTGGCAAGCCTCAATGGTCTATACAGCTTATTTTTTTCCACTTAACTCATTTTCATTATTCAAATATTCCAAAAACCTTTCTTTTATCTTCTTATCTAACTCTCAATGAATTTTTTTCACACACTATTGAATTTATTATAAATATTTTTATATAATATATAACACGTACAAAATATATTATAGGGATCTAATACTAAAATGGTGTACATGGATCCTTAAATATTTAAACTCTTCAAGTAATGGTCTTTTCTTTAGAACATATAGACTTAACTTAGGTCTATCACACTGATATTAGGGGTATTAGGGAAAATATTGACTTGTATATACTATTAGATAAACCCTCAAACTTATATAATAATATTAATTATGTATAACAAGTTCTGTAGTCCACAACTTTTATTCTAAATTAGATATGTTGAAACATAATTCATGCTCTATTTTATTCCTAATTAGGGTTTGTAGGAAAATCAATTACAAATAAATTTACTTTATAATTTGATAAAGAATTTAAATAAAAATAATTATCTATAAAACATTCCAAGGAAGTCACATATGAAGTTTCAAAGGATATAGGCAATTGAGACAAACGTTATAGGCATTTTGATAACCTATACCCTATCTTTAAGGTCTATTTATACTGAACATAAAACTTGGTCCTTCATAACTTGACATGTATAGAGATTAAATATCGCAAATAAATCACATCATTTATAAAATAATAAAAGATAGTTAATCACAAATTTTCATAGGTTTTTATAGGTTTGTTTTGGATAAAAGTCAAATCTTATGGATTAAATCCTAATCTATGGTTTATTTTGTCATACGAGACCTGAGAGGAGTAAAATAGGAATATTTTGAATAATATCTACCTTAAAATATTGATTATACATGGAAAACCTTTTATTTCACTTGTTTTACATAAAACAATTACTCAAATTGTGCCATATTTCTGAAATTACATACAAATGACTAATTTTCCTTAATTGTCACTTGTTAAAACCCTAATTTTAGACTTAAGAATGGTAAATTGGATGTAACTTAAAATTAAAATCTATTAAAATCCTCATATTTAATAATATGGATTCTATAATACCATACCTTATTTATTATAACATTCATTTGACACCATTCTAATAAAATCAAATGAAACTAAGCCTTTTTCAATCCTACAAAACATAAATTTTTTTATTTTCTTGACTCTGTATGCAAGTAACAACTTTTAAAAAAAAATCATTTATATTTAAAAAAATTAAAAGGTATATTTGAAGAGTATAATGGATCACTCAATAATTCACAAAGAATCTTATTTATTGATATCTTCAAAAACACTATACAAACCACTATTTTCTTAGGTAGTTCAAAAACAAAACTCATCACAAACCCATCAAGTTTTAAACATATTTATTTACTTTATTCATCTCCTTAAATATTTTTCATAGGTCTATATCTTTAATAAACTTACCCTGATCCTGTTTACTATCAAAAAAAATCTCTCAACTACCCCTAAGATTCATCAACATTGATTATTTTGCCCAATTCCTATGTTGGATAAAGTTTATCAAGGTAAAATACTTAATTCTAAACATTTACAATCATGGTATTATCTAAATGACATATACATTACATACTTAGACACCAAGGATCACTACATAAGGATAATTATTTTTTAAACATAATAAAACCCATCAAACATTCCAAAACCATTTTTTAAAAATTATTGGGTTTAGCGGGAAAATCCAAAAAACACTAAAATTTTTACCTAAATGTCACACTTTATGCCTATATAGGGATTATTATTGACTAGATAAGACACGTGAGCCCACTTAAGATACTAGTCAATACTATTGAACTATATTTTATGATTCACCTATATTAAGAACACAAAGGAGAAATAAACTTATCTTGCATGTCGATCTCTATTGAAACTTCTAACTATCTAATAGTGAAAATAATATGAATAGATGATTGTATAAGTTAAGGGTAAAAATAAAAAATATAAGTAGAAAATGGACATGTTTGGTTTAAGTAGATGGTGACATAGTGTTTTCTAGTCCATTGCTTATAGACTTATAGTAGATGACTATGACAAGTGATAGACATGAAATGATACATAAATAAAAAAATTATAATTAATAGATGAAATAAAGAAGAAGAAAATATTCCTAGAGATGATCAATTTAAGTGGAAAATATTATAGTGCACCAAATTCAATTGACCTTGGAATTGTCTGGGTTGAGTGTGTGTAAAAATGGACCACTATGACTCTTTGCCTATGTATGTTGAGTAGTTTGAGATATCACACATTCGGTTTAGATGTATAATTTTTTTCTTTTCTTATCCTGTCTATGAAACTCTTAGGTCACTTTAATATCTTAAAACCTTGATGATTGACCACTTCCTACATATCTAATAATATACGGAGGAAAATCAAGACTACATATTTTTCATAGCTAGAGTGAATGTGTAATTTTTATCCTTTGATATAGATGTATAAAACTAGAAAATGGATTTGATACGTGATAGTAATATATATTGACTTGATTTAGAGGTCTCTTTCCGTATGGTTGTTTGGTATTAGTGATGTAGAATTTGTGTAGAATAGTGAATCTTTGATCAATGTGTAAAAGTGTAAATATTTGAAAGTGATGATTTCCAAGTAGTGGAAATAAATGAATCTTGATATGTATTTATGGGGAAAAATTTAGAAAATTTACTTTACATGATCATGTAAAACATGAAATAAGAAAACATGGATTAATTTTAAAATTTTAAATTAGTTAATATTAGGCATGAGATACGATTGGTCTAAGCAGACAACACATTATGCCCATTTATTCTTAGCACATACTTGTATAGGAGAACTATGGACTTCTATCCTAAGTTAAAGAATATCTAAAAATGATTTTGAGTGGTTTCAAAATTTCACATTGAGAGTTATGTGTAATTTTCATGGAAAAAAAAAAGATGAGACCCACATGTGAATAAAATGCTTACAATAATGGTTAATAAGATTAATGTATCTATGTGAAAGTGATGTGGTTTTAAATATTTAAAGAATTAGGACTTTTAAGTACCTATGACTAGATTTTGGTGTCTACATTTGATTCCCCTTTATTATAGTAACATAATTTATAAAGTAAATGAGAATGATTTTAATCTAGGTGTGTAAAACACACTTCATCCTCAATTAGTTACTTCACTTGTAGCAAAATATAAAGTAGAAATTTTATTCATTTTGAAATTTTGAAAAAAAAATTAGCTTTCAAATTTGAAATATTTAAAATAGAGCAAGTAAGGAATACACCTATATGTGAGTTAAACAAAGTTTTCCCTATAACCTATAACTAAATATGGATAATTATACTCCTTTGTTGAATTTTTTGGAGAAATTAAATAGGTGGAAAATTTTATAGTGACAAAGTCCCCACCTTTAATAATTAATCAAGCCCTTGAGTTGAAAACATGTATTAATCAAACTCTCATAAAAATGGAATAATACCCAGTGTAATAACCCAAAAATGTGGAACCACAATAAATTAGAAATAATTAATGCCAAATCCACTGAGTGTAACTAGACTTGAAGATACACTACCCACATAGACTTGAATGCCACCATTGTAGGCTATTTTACATTATATTTGTATGATTGAGAGAGAATGAATAATATTCATGCCCCCATGATGTATGCATTGGTCAAAGATCTTATTTGAAATTAGTGTTATAATTTTGGAGTTTGAAACTTTAATCTTTTTCACTTTAAAATTTAAAATCTAAACTTTGAATTTATGAATTTTAGAACTTTAAACTTTAAAGCTTTCAATTTTACAAGTTTGAAATTTGAAAATTTGAACATTTAAGTGTTAAAACATTGATGTTTTCAAATCTTAATAATCTTGAACATGACTAAGTATCATTCCCCCACTAAATATGTTCTAGTGATACTCAATTATAATTTTATTTCAATATGTAACTATGAGTCCTTTGAAGAGTGTTTGTGTCTACATGTCATATGCCTCCATAATTTATATGAAAGTTCAAATATTTGTTATGTATTTAAAATATTAATATTTTAATTCTATATTTTTTATAGAATCTAAACTTACATTACTTTGAACCTTTTTAAAAACATATACTCTGTATTTTAAATAATGTATTCTATTCCAAAATTCATCTATGTTTGGTTCTAGAAATGTGGATCTATAATACAAGCTCACTATGATGCCCACCTTTTGAGATGAGGGTTTTATTTTACAATTTACTTATGTCAAAATAATATTTAACTGTTTCATGTGATAAATATTTAATAATGTACTAATTATGTCAAATGTGGAGAGGATGTCATCATATCAGTAAAATTATCATTGAATTATGTATGTGTTAAATTGAATATAAGGAATACAAAGTCTTTTGTATATATATAAATATCATTTGAATCATGTAGTAGAGTAATCATATTTGAAATATAATAACTCCATAAGACTTTGTGATATGTAGTGGGTATTGAATGTTGCCTGAATATTTTGTCATCAACTAACTGATGACAAAATGGGTATATCAACCACAGTACAAGGATATTTATACAGAAAAAAGCTTGGGTTTACCACATCCTAGTGAGATAAATCTCTTCTTTCATCAAGGGACGTTCCCTATGAATCACGTATATGCTATATATGTATATAAATAAGTAGAAAATAATACTCAGGGTAGGATAACACCATCCATCTCTCTTTCTTCAGAGATGATGTTCATAAAACAAACGAGAGAGATCCTAGTACTGTGGTTGATAAATCTCTCCTTGTACTATGGTTCATATACCCAGCTGTTTTTCACAAAATTAGCTACACTCATTTTTGGAACAACCCCTACGAAACTTGTTTGTTTTGTGTTTTTTTCTCTAGGTTCATTTTTTGAGACAAGTTTTTCTTTTTCTCGCATTTCCTCAACTGCCATTGTTCAAAGTTCATAACGTTCCCTTATTGAATTTTACCCAAAATGCAAAAGTTGTTAGAATCTCGATGCGACTAGGGGACAAATTTTCTATTTCCTAGAGTTAGTGTTTTCTAGCATTTTCATACAAGGGCAGCAATTTTTGCCGCTAATGCATTTTTTCTTTTGTTCTATGCAAAGGTAGCATTTTTCACTGCCCTTACATCTGACATAAAAGACCAGCAAAATTTTCCACCTTTGCATGTGTCTTTTCCCTCCCATGTAGGAGCAAAAAAATTTGCCACCCCTGCATATATTTTCAAACTCCAGTGCAGGTGCGGCAATTTTTGCCGCCCCTACATTGCCTCAATTTTAGCACACAACATTTATGGCCACGCGCGTCAAGTGGTTGGGGGAAATTTTCACCCCCATTTAATTTATTTTTTCCGCTTTTTGATCTATTTCTTCCATTCCTCCTCTTGACCTCTACCTTTGGATGATCAAGCAAGTGAGAAGAAGTGCATTTTCACCAGATTCAAGCCTCATCTAGCATTATTTTTCAGGTAGGTCTTTGTTTTTGCTTTTTTGTTTCATTTTTATTTCCTCTTTCTTATTATTTCTCTCTCCTTATTTATTTTTCTTTTATTTTCCTCTTCTTCCTTGATTGAATGAGGCATTTTTCTCCCTCCACCACGCCTCAACCCTCCTCTTCCCTTTCTTCCCGTTCAGCCCTTTTTTCCTCCCATGTTAGGGCAGAAAATTTCACCACCCTCTCATTTCCATATTGAATTCTTACCAATGTAAGGGTGGTGATTTTTTCTGCCCTAACACATTGCATTTGATTGACGCGCATCGGCGGCAACTTTTGCCACGGATGTGACCCGACTTATACTAGGTGTAAGTGCAGTGAAAATCACTGCCATTACACCCAATTTTATTATCATGTGCTAGGGAAATGATTTTTACCACTGATGCATCCCTTGATCACCTGACGTGCATAGGTGGTAATTTTTGCCACCTATGCATGCAAAGCTTCTTCCACATGCAAGGGTGGCATTTTTTGCAGCACCTACATTCCTTCTCCATTTTTCTCTAACTCCAAGGAATTTTTGTTTCTTCTATTTTTTCTACCTGCTCCCCTTTCCTCTCACTTTCTAACCTACTTGCACCTCAACCTTTTCAATCACCCTCCCTTGGCCATGATCACCTGATGTGCAATTTCCCTAGATTGTCAATTTTTCCCTAATTGCGCGATCATGACTCTTATCACAGTTCCTCCCAGAGATCCTCCTTCGTTAATGTGCTCTCAACAAAGGCTCATCCTGATGATTGAAGCTTCTCCAAAGAAGTTAAAGGCAATGAAGTATGAGTATCAAGGTGTTTTACCAATCACCTCAGTCACTTCTAATGTCGATTACATTAGAGGCACAGAGATCGCCCATGTGGATATAGCCGAGTTCATGGAGAGAACCAAGCCAAATATCAAAAATGAAAATAATAATTGAAAGTAACATCCACCTAGTCTCCTCTTTCTCTGTGGTGGTGCATCACACTGAGTTCATCCTCTAGTGCACCTAATTCTATAACAAAGAGACCAGGGTAGTGTCAGATCCTAGTGGCAATGTAATAATTTGATTGGACCCCAAATTTATTAATAAAGTTTTCATGTACCCTCCTGCTACCAACGTATTGAGGACTGACTTCATCAAGGAATAGAAGGAATACAACAAAGATCCTAAGAAGGTGAATAAGTTTATCAACAACAGATGGCTCAAGACTCCTAGAGCCAACATGTCTAGATAGCCACAAAATATTTTGAGGAGTGACTTTATAGAGGAAGTTGGCAACATAGTTACTCTTCTTAGCAGAGTACAAGGTCTACCATCTTCTTCTCAATTTCATGAATGGATGTATCCCTTTATCAAGATAATTCTCCAAGGGAAACAAGTCATCTATTAGGGTGAATATATCAGCAATGCTCTTCATGATCAATTGACCAAAGTGTGTACTACTTTGAAATTCTATATGACTTCATCCTTGGTATACATTACAGCTTCAATGCGAACCTTTCCAGGTTTGATGATAGAAGGAGATAGAAGAGCCACCCATATTTATCAATATTACCCTCAGCTAACACTAAAAAGATCAATCCATCACTTTAGGAGGGTAAATGATGCCTTATTCATAGTATTTTTATGTCTTTTTGATCCTCAATTGGAACAAAAAAGAGTATTAGATGAAGCTTGGACTATTGTCAATGATTTTGCCTACATGTTTTTACAATTCCCTACATTTTTCTATCTATGGGTTGGCTTTTTCTAAGGCTATCCCTACATGCTCCCCAGATTTCCTTCTAAATTTTTTTGACCTAATGGAGTTGTGTAGATAGATTATTGTCATACACAATAAACAAATAGAACTTAATAAACTAGGCTTTAGGTTCCCAATAGAAATTGGTATATACTCAGTTTTGACTACTGCCAAAGCAAGGGTAATGGAAACCAAAATGTAACTGGTCACCATGAAGCTATTCAAAAGAAGGTCTAATTTTGACTACAGGGGTGTTAAGGAAATGATCAAAAGGAATAATTATATTCATGATCCCATGATCAAAGACATTTGGATAGATTTGAGGATAGCAAAAGATATCAAAAAAATAGACTACAACAAACTGTCTCTGGAGCAAATTGAATATCTAGGGCTCACTGATATTCCTCAAAATTTGGTAGATGACAAATATCTAATTAACATCAAATACCTAGCTATAAAATTCAATAACTCTCCTCTTCCTCTAATCCAATGGTCTCAAAAAGAGTTGACCTCTTTAAGGATGAGATTCGAACCAATATTGGGTAACACCAATGATTGGCTAGCGAACAAAGGGATCACATTGAAGGAATTAATCATAGGGTTAAAGGTCAGATTCAAAGAGGAGATAAGGAAGAGAGTATAAAATAGAACCAAGAATAAAAAGTGATGTTACTGCTCCTTCTAGGCCCCATAAGCCTAGGATCATCTTTGTGTCGAAGAAATCAAAGGTTGCTGAGAAAGAGCCAGAATCAACAGATATGGGGGTCATAGAAAAAAACACCCAAGAACAAGTGATAGAACATATGTAAATAGATGATAGGTCTATAGATAAATAGGGAATAGATACTCTATCTCCACAAGAGGAGGCACAACAAGTTATAGGAGTTTCTTCTTCTCCACCCCAATCGCCTATTGTAGCTCCTTCGCCCATTTCTCCCATCAGTATTCCTTCCACTGGAGCCACCTCTCATTTTGGATATATTTTTGGTGACACTCAAGGCACTTCTAGAGATGTTCTTTGATAATCTAGATCCATCCATAGTCTTTCATCTCTTTCAACATCAGAGACACTTCCACCATTGACCAGTCAGCGGCCGATACAATTTTTCCTGATCCTACACCTGCTACACCCACTACTCCTATTTTTCTCACCAATAGTGTAGGTGTTACCCCAATAATAATATCTATAGGGACTATTTATACTATAATTTATTCTTCTCTATCACCTTGGTTATCAACTTTCACACCTAAAAAGAAAAAGCAAGCCATCTCTCCAGATGACCTCGACTTAGGTAAAATAGTACCAATGAAAGATAAGACCCCCAAGAAGCCAAGAATATTTTTGAAAATGATTGAGGATATGGGGCACAAATTTTTAGAGATAGACAAACCTCCATAGGCTGTAACCCTAGAGAGTTTTGACATGAGCAGCTACTCCATTTCTCACGTTGAGTTGGGGAAAATAACTCACAAAGGCACAAAGAGTGATTTGCAGTCTGCAATGGATATCATGGTCTAAAAATTTGACAAAGAGAGAGAAAGATTAAAGATTATTACAAGGCAAAGGTAGAACAATTGACTGTGGTAGTCAGGAGATTCACTTTTGCCCTAGAGGTGGTGGCTCTAGAAGCCTTTTCTGTAGATGATCCTGTTATCTAGAAAGTAGAGAAGACCTACCCGAAAGGAAAAGTACTTGAATATTACATAAAAGAGATGCACAGACAAGGAATTTCCTTGCTTATAGAGGTTGCTAAGAAGATAGGTAAAATGAAGAAAATGAGGACAGAGTTAGAAGACCTTATCTCTCTTATTTCTCAAGATATTGACAGAACACATAAATATCTTAGCAAGTGGATAAAAATGAAAGCTCTAAAGAAACATAAATTACTATCAATTGGCATCATTGCCAAGAAGTATTCTTATATTGAAATCAAAGAATCACTAATATATAGGATTCAGGTACTTAACGAGCTCATCGATGATCTCAAATCTTCCAAGAGTGCCAGTGAAAAAAGCGACACCAACCTATTGAACAGATTGGAGGAATTGCCTTGCAGACTCACCTCTCTAGACAATCGATTCATTTCAATAGAATAAATAATTTAGGAATTCAAAGGTATGATCCAAAATGAATTTGAGGAGAAAGAATTTTCAATGACTTCTATGGATAACATTTTAGATAATCAGTGAACTCTGGATAATCTAAGAACTAGGCTAACTAGTCATGCAAAAGCAATCATAACATTGAAAGATGCTACAATCAGAGCTAAGGTAATTTTCAAAAATACCATTGCACTAGACAGTATAGGAATACAAACATCTATCACCATGTATGATGTTCATCTGAAGAAGTCGTGTGGCAAGAGTTGAACTTTTCTTCCATACTCTATTTTTCATTCTTCTCATGTACTTTGTAATTGACTTGGGACATTAGTACATGTACTTTTATCATGTGTAAATACATGTAATTTTTTAATATGTAATTACATGTAAAAATCTTTAAAATGTCTGAAAGTCAATGCTGACTCATCTTCGACTAGGTTTTCAATATTTTAGTCTTTTTTCTAACTTTGAAGGCTTTTCCCTATATATAGAGGGAACCTCTGTTGTCAAAGGATCTTTGGATAATTGAGAGAAAAAATCTGCCGAAATTGAGATACTTCTTGAGAATTTGTACTCAGCTTGTAAATCATATTTTGTTGAATGAATGAGAAATAGGTTAATTTCAGACTTGGTGTTGAAATAATCTATGTTACTTGAGAAATAATTCTTATGTCCTCTTTCCTGATAATCTCTCATTCGTTTGATTGAATAAGCAAAGTGTGTGCATGGAATTATCTAAAGACAATTCTAAATGATAAAAGAAAGACTTTGAGCTAATTTCATCTTGGTGATCTTTTTATCTATTGTATTTTTAGGTGAAGACTTTGAGCTTTGCTTGACTCTACTATTACATGTTCTCCAAATCAATGAATGAGGCAATGAAAGAATTTGAGCTTTCATGGGTTTTCTTGTGGACCTAGTTACTACTCTAGGAGACTTTTTGCTATTTGTTGAATACCATTTCTGAAAGAGGAGGAATGCTTTCAGTCATCAACCAGGATCTCTCTCTTTTGTTCTATGAACATCATCTCTAAAAAAAGAGAGATGGATCATGTTATCCTACCCTAAGTATTATTTTCTGCTTATTTATATACATATATAACATATATGTGATTCATAGGGAACCTCCCCTTGATGAGTGGAGAGATTTATCTCATTAGGATGTGGTAAACTCACACTTTTTGCTATATAAATCTACTTTTACTATGGTTGATATACCCATTTTGTCATCAGTTAGTTGATGACAAAATATTCACCCAATAGCTTTTGGTGATTCTACTGGGGACTATGAACGTGCATTTTGAAGCCTCAATCTTCAACTTGAAGCATCTCCAATTCCTTTTTCATTTTACACTCTAGCAGATCTGCCATACACATGAGGCCAAAGATCTCATGGTATTGTTGATCCTATATTTGAGTTGGTGTGACAAACTAACTTTGAGATTTCTCCTCCACCATCTCTCCTTCAGCAAACTAGGAGTTTCCCTCCTACCAATGCTAGATCTCCCATACCCAGTGAAGCTTCTAGTCTCAATACTGGTAAAATATTATCTATTTTGAGCCCACCAAGATTTGTTATCCTACCATTTAATTGTCCTATCATAATGGCCCAAGGTCCTTGGGGTAACTCCTTTGATCCTCTCAATCTGACCCCACCTTTACATGAACTACCTCATAGATCGAGAAAGAATATTCCTAAATTTTATGGTGATGGGAAGGTTCATCTTGATGAGCATATTGTTGCCTTCTCTATAGCATGTGGTGTGATAAGTGTGGAATATGAAGATGTGGTAGTGAGATTGAGGATGATCTTATCTTGGTAGGTAAGATCAGAAAAGACTCCAACAAAAATAAATTTTTTTCATCTGCTGAAAGTTCTTATATGATCACCATAGATCCTATGGTGAAAAAATTGACAAATGAATTGTTAGCTTTGAAAAGATAAATGTCCCAAGGTATGTTTCCTCCCACTTATGAGATATGCCAAAAATAATATTTTAGAATCAGTCATATCAAGGTAATGCTGCCAGAAACCAAGGGCAACCAAACTGCCTGCCTCCCCCACATGGGAAGCTTTCCATTGAAGTAGCACATGCTAATTTAGCAGTCAGTTACTTTGAAGCTAAACAAGATTTATCACTCTATCCTAAGTTATACTAGAAAAATTATGCTAATCTCTTTGAATAATAAGAAGAAAAATTAGCTGATGACACCAGTATTGGTTTCCTGGATTAGTTGGATGAAGATGGAAGTAAGGGAGAAGTGTTGGATGGGTTCTATGTTATTTCTACCAAATCTCACAACCAGTCAACTCAACAAGCTGACAAAGAAAATGTGGGAGAAGAATCTCAGCTGGTAGTTTCTATCACCAAATGAGGGGCTTTATTGCCTTTCCAACCAAAGGATCAGGTAATTAACAAAAAAGTAAGTACCTCAAACCATCCCTTAGCTTCCACTTCTATTTCTCAGACCAGTGCCACACCTACTAAATATCAAGATGATGGGCCCTCTTCCTCTACCTATAGCTCATTTCAATTATTTAATATAATTGATCATGCCAAAAAGACTAACATTCAAATGACTGAGATGGAGTACTTGCGAGCCAATCTTGAACAATATGATATATTGGCTGATTACGTGAGAAATAAAACTTCCCCTATAGGACAAGATTCTTCAAAAGCAACTCATGATTCCTCCAAGGATAAATTCACCCAAAATAATCTTGGCATTACTCCTCCTATTGCTCCTAGAAAAATAGAACCTTTTTATAGTTCCCTGTTAATAAATGGTTATAAATTGAGTAACTGCATAATAGACTCTGGAGCTTCTGATAATGTTATGCCTACCAAGGTAGCAAATTCTCTTGGTTTTACTTTGACTAAAACTTTTGGGAGGTGCTTTTCTATGGAAAACAAGCAAGTCCCACTCCTGGGGCAAATCAAAGATGCTCAGTTTGCATTTGCTAATTTTCCAAAGAAGAGAATCAAAATGACTGTCTTGGTGGCCAATGTTCCAACCTCTTACGGCATTCTTCTTAGCCAAAATTTTTGCAAATATGTTGGTGGTGAGCTAAGCATGGAATTGTCTGAGGTGATGATCCTAGTCAAAGGTGTTCTGAAGAGATTGCTTCTTGAAAAGGAAGCAAAATATGTGGTCACCTAATCATCAACACTTGAAGCTAAAATTTTGTTTGAAAACTCAACCATGGGTAACTACTTTCTATCTACAGATGAAGTTCATGAGGCATTTGATGAAGCTCCTACAAGTGACAACCTGTAGTTATATTCAGCTAGAGAATTGTTGGAGTGTAGTACCAATGTGGAAAGATCTTCACCCCCAAATGAAGAAGGATCAAATGAGGTATGGATTCTAGAATTTAATGGCAGCTGCTCTTCTACCAGCTCAGGAGCTAGAATTATGTTGATATCTCCTCAAGGAGATATTTTCACTTCATCCTACAAGTTATAGTTAAAAAACACCAAAAACACAGCTGAGTACAAATCCCTACTACTTGGATTGAAGGCTACTCGTGACAAAGATATCAAACTCCTTCATGCTAAAGGAGATGCCAAACTAGTGGTTTGTCAGGGAAGAAACCTCTATCAAACTAAGAATGAAAAATTGTGCCACTATCACAATTTAGTTTGGGATCAAATTGAAAGCTTAGACACTTTCAACATCTTGGTCGTACCTAGAGAATTTAATGATTGGGCTGATGCATTGGCTATTTCAGCTACTCTCTTTGTCCCCCATCTAGACTTTAAAGGATAAAAGTACACTATTAAACTGGTATTTTTTAAAAGTGTACCTGATAATGCTAATCATTGGAAAGTATTTAACAATGATAATCAAATCATTACCTTCTTGGAGGTAAAGGATAGCTTTGAACGACTGCATTTTGAAGGCAGTGAAACTCAAAAGTGTGAGCTAGCTTCTGAATCAATAATAGATGTAAGTCAGGAGTCCCTACAACTTAAAGGGAATAAGATTCCCAAAGGCCTGGTTTCCCTTGAGAAGCTGTTCGATAACCATGATAGATTCATCAAATAGTAGCAAAAAGAGTCAAGCTCCTCTCATGAATTTGATCAAGTAAATATGGGAACCAAACGAGATCCCAAGATGGTGAACATTGAGAAATGCTGCACTCCTGAAGATAAATTCAAGTTCACTGCTCTACTATGTCAGTACATAGATGTCTTAGCATACTCTTATGATGACCTGAAGTCGCTCAGGCCTGATGAAATCTACCATGATATTCCTTTAAAGGGTAACTCGGTACCTTACAAGCAAAATTACAAGAAATATAATCCAAAAATATCAAGTACCATTTTATCTGAGATACAAAAAATGCTAAATCCTAGGATAATCTTTTCAATCCATCACTCCACATGGATTACCAATATAGTGCCTGTAAGGAAGAAGAATGGTGAAATTTGCATCTGTGTAGACTTTAGAAACTTGAATTAGTCATCCTTAAAGGATAACTATCCTCTACCTATCATGGATCATGTTCTTTAGAAGGTGATTGGTGCAGAAATGTTATTAATGCTGGATGGCTTCTCAGGGTATAATCAAGTCGAAGTTGGAAAAGTAGACCAACATAAGACTGCCTTCACCACACCTTGGGGCACCTTCACTTATCGAAGAATGCCTTTTGGTGTGATAAATGTAGGCACCACATTTTAGAGAGAAATAGACCTCACTTTCAAGAATGAAATGGGTAAGTTAATTATAGTATACCTAGATGATCTAACAATCTTTTCTAAGCATTGTTCTGATGATGTACATCATTTACAACAAGTGCTGGAATGCTGTCACCAGAATGGCATTTATTTGAATCCCAAGAAATCTATTTTTAGGGTAACAGAAAGGGAACTTCTCAAGCACATTCTATCTTGAGAAGGCATAAAAATTGACTCAGAAAGAGTCAAGTCCATCAAGGAGCTTACCCTGCCCACAAGTAAGACTGTAGTTCACTCTTTCTTCAAAAAAGTGAATTTTTTATGAAGATTCATCCCTGAGTTCACTAAGAAAACTAGCCACATTGTCAACATGATGAAGTGCAAAGCCACCTTTAGGTGAACTATAGAGGGCAAGTCAGTGTTCAAAGACATCAAAAAAGCAATCACCTGTGCACCAATTTTGATTTGTCTAGATTACACTAAACACTTCATAATATACAGCTATGCTTTTGAGCATACACATTCAGCTATTTTAGTTCAACAGAACCAAGAAGGTGTTGAATCTCCTATTTATTTCATGAGCTATCTACTCAAAGCTCATAAGCTAAAATACTCAAACATGGAGAAACACGCTTATGTTGTGGTTAAAGCGATGAAACATTTCAATTTTTATATCTAGAATTCACATACTATGGTTTTGGTGCCTGATACAATGGTGAAGTCCATTCTAATTCAATAGGATTTTGGTACAAAAATGGGTAATTAGATTGCTACGATTCAGGAGTTTGATCTCAACATCAAACCTACCAAACTTGTATGGGCAAAGAGCTTGGGCTAGTTGATTGCTGATAATATCCCCAAGGAAGCTAAAAATAAATAAATAGAGTTCGAAGACGTGCCTACGGTCCTCTTCATTTCCACTATTGATGAGTGGTATTCTGACATTGCCCATTTTCTAACCTATGGTGAGTGTCCCACTCATCTATCCTACATAGAAAAGTGAAATGTTAAGCTAAAGGTTACTAACTATGTCTTGTGGGATAATGGTTTGTATAAGAGAAGCCTTGATGGGGTTTATTTTTGCTGCATCAATAAGGTGCAACAAGATAAACTTTTAGAGTCTTTCCACAATTTGGCCTATGGAGGACATATTTCTATGCTAGTAACATCCCATAAAATTCTACAAGCAAGGTACTATTGGCCTATGCTATTTCAAGATGCTTACAAATGGGTGTGTAGGTGTGAATTATATCTATAGTTAGTTAGAAAGCCTAAATTGGCCACATTACCCCTCAAGCCAGTGGTAATTGAAGAACCTTTTCAACAATGGGGTATTGACTTCATTGGCATAGTTAATCTGTCTTCAATTTCTAGTCATGATTATGTGCTTACAGTATCTGACTACTTTACCAAATAGGTGGAAGCCATCCCAACTAAGCACGCTACATCAGAAGTGGTATGTAATTTTCTTAAGGAAAATGTTATTTCTCAATTTGAGGTTCCAACTAAGATTGTAACAGATAATGCAGCCTATTTCTCTTCTTATGAGATTAATCAGTTCTACTTTTATTATGGAATTATCCTCTCCCACACTTTTGATTATTTTCCACAAGGGAATGGCCAAGCAAAATCTAGCAATAAGAACCTGGTTACTATTATCAAGAAATTGGTAGATGATAATTAGAGGACTTGGCACAAAGCATTATTTGATGCTTTATGGGCAAATATAATTACACCTAAGAGGGCCATAGGCATGTCACCATTTTAATTTTTGTATGGCTTGAATGCAGAGATACCCATCACTCTGGAACTACCAATGCTCAAGTTAGCAAAGGCAATCAAAGATTCAACCTTCAAAAATTTAGCTGACAAAAGGATCATGTGTCTAACCAAATTAAATGAGCAACAAACCATGGTATTAGATTAGATTACTACACATTAGAATCAAGTGAATAAACTTTTTGATAAGAGGGGCAAGGCTCATGATTTTCAAATTAGAGATCAAGTCTTGTTGTGGGAAAAGAGGAGAGAACCAAAGGGAATGCATGGCAAATTTGATTCTTTTTGGAGAGGTATGTTTACTATTCGTCAAGTATATGGTGAGAATAGCTTCTTGTTGGAGTATCAAGATGGAGCACCATTCTCACTGCCCCACAGTGGGCAGCATCTGAATCACTTCAATCTTTGAAGTTTTAGATGAGTTCACTTGTACATTTGTATGGTTTTTATGTTTTTTATTTTTTTTTGGTTTTTTCATGTCTTTTCATTTTTTGGCTTGACTCTGTAGCCCAATGGCATGGATGAAGGCACTTAGAGACTAGTTTCTACTCCCATCAATTAGTTTGATTAATGGAAGTACCCCAGTAGGAGTCAGCTGTTGTTCACAAAATCATCTACACTCATTTTTGGAACAACCCCTATGAAACTTGTTTGTTTCATGTTTTTCTCTCTAAGTTCATTTTTTGAGACAAGTTTTTCTTGTTCTCACATTTTCTCAAATGGCATCATTCAAAGTTCATAACGTTCCCTTATTGCATTTTCCCCAAAACATGAAAATTTTTACAATCTCGATGCGACTAGGGGATAAATTTTTCATTTCCCAGAGTTAGTGTTTTCTAGCATTTTCATGCAAGGATGGAAATTTTTACTGCCAATGCATCTTTTGTTTCATTCTATGCAAAGGTGGCATTTTTCACTACCCTTACATTCAACATGCAAGAGCGGAAAAATTTTCCACCTTTGTATGTGTCTTTTCCCTCCCATACAGGAGTGCCAAAATTTTTTGCCCCTGCATATCTTTTCAAACTCCAGTGCAGGAGTGGCAATTTTTGCCACCCTATACTGCCTTGATTTTCAGATGCAGCATTTATGGTTGTGTACATCAAGTTGTTGGAGGTCATTTTTACCCCCATTTAATCTCTTTTTACCCCTTTTTTATCTATTTATTCTATTCCTCCTCCTGCCCTTTGCCTCTAGATGATCAAACGAGTGAGAGGAAGCACATTTTCACTAGATTCAAGCCTCATCTCACATTATTTTTTAGGTAGGTCTTTATTTTTGCTTTTTGTTTCATTTTTTTCCTCTTTCTTGTTCTTTCTCTCTCTTTGTTTAGTTTTCTTTTATTTTCCTCTTCTTTCTTGATTAAATGAGGCATTTTTCTCTCTCCACCATGCCTCAACCCTCCTCTTCCCTTTCTTCCCGTTCAACCCCTTTTTCCTCCCATGTTAGGGTGGTGAATTTTGCCACCATCTCATTTCTCTCCCAAATTCTTACCCGTGTAAGGGTGGCAATTTTTGCTACCCTAACATATTGCATTTGATTGATGCGCACCGGTAGTAATTTTTGCCGCCGATGCGACCTGACTTATACTAGGTGTAAGGGTGGGAAAATTGTTGCCATTACACCCAATTTTCCTATCAGGTGCAAGGGCAATGATTTTTTCCACCCATGCACATTACCTCTCCAACATGCATTGGAAGTAATTTTTATCGCCGATGCATCCCTTGATCACCTGACATGTGGCAATTTTTGCCTCCTATGCACGCAAAGCTTCTTCCACATGCAAGGGTGGCATTTTTTGCTGCCCCTGCATTCCTCAATTTTTCTCTAACTCTCGAAATTTTTTATTTATTCCATTTTTCATACCTGATCCCCTTTCCTCTCACTTTCCAACCTACTTGCACCTTTGCCTTTTCAAGTGCCCTTCCTTGGGCATGATCACCCGACGTGCAATTTACCCAGATTGCCAATTTTTCCCTAATTGCATGATCATGACTCTAATCACAGTTCCTCCTATAGATCCTCCTTCATCAATGTGCTCTCAATAAAGTCTTGTCCCAATGATTGAATTTTCTTCAAAGAAGTTAAAGGTAATGAAGTATTAGTATCAAGGTTTTTTCCTAGTCACTCGGTCACTTTTAATGTCGATGACATTAGAGACATAGAGATCGGCCATGTGGATATGGCCGAGTTCATGGAGAAAACCAAGGTTAAAAACTCAAGCTCAAAAATGAAAAGAATAATTGAAAGAAACATCCATCTAGTCTCCTCTTTCCCTGTGGTGGCACATCTCATCGAGTTCATCCTCCAGTGCACCCAATTCTATAACAAAGATACCAGGGTAGTGTCAGATGCTAGCAGCAACGTAATAATTCAACTGGACCCTAAATTTATTGATAAAGTTTTCATGTGCCCTTCTGCTACCAACGTATTGAGGATCAACTTCATCGAGGCATAGAAGGAATATGACAAAGATCCTAAGAAGGTGAAGAAGGTTATCAACAATAGATGGCTCAAGACTCCCAGAGCTAACTTGTCTAGATGGCCATGAATTTTTTTGAGGAGAAAATTTATAGAGGAAGTTGGTGACATAATTACTCTTCTTTGTAGAGTATAAGGTCTACCATCTTCTTCTCAATTTCATTGAATGGATGTATCCCTTTACCAAGATAATTCTTCAACGAAAACAAGTCATCTTCTACGGTGAACAAATTAGTAATGCTCTTCCTGAGTGATTGACCAAAGTGTATACTACTTCAAAACTCTATATGACTTCATACTTAGTATACATTGCAGCTTCAATGTGAACCTTTCTAGGTTTGACGATAGAAGGAGATAGAAGAACCACCCCTGTTTATGAATATTACCCTCAAGTAACACTAAAAGGATCAATTCATCAATTTAGGAGGGTAAATGATGCGTTCTTCATAGTATTTTTGTGTCTTTTTGATCCTCAATTGGAACAAAAGAGAGTATTAGATGAAGCTTGGACTGTCATTAATTATTTTGGCTACATGTTTTTACAATTCCCTACCTTTTGCTATCTATAGGTTGGCTTTCTCTAAGGCTATCCCTACATGCTCCCTAGATTTCCTTCTAACAAATTGGTCCTAATAGAGCTGTGTAGATAGATTATTGTCATACACACTAAACAAATGGAACTTGAGAAATTAGGTTTACGTTCCTAATAGAAATTGGCAGATACTTAGTTTTGACTACCGCCAAAGCAAGGGTAATGGAAACTGAAATGCAACTGGTCACCATGAATCAGTTCAAAAGAAGGTCCAATTTTGACTACAGGGGTGTTAAGGACATGATCAGAAGGAAGACTCAGTTTCATGAGCCCATGATCGAAGACATCTAAATAGATTTGAGGACAATAAGAGATATCATAAAAATGGACTATAATAGACTGTCTCTGGAGCAAATTGAATATCTAGGGCTCACTGATATTCCTCCAAATCTAGTAGATGAAAAAACTCTAATTAACAACAAATACCTGGTTGAAAAATTTGCTAACTCTCTTCTTCCTCCAATCCAATGGTCTCAAAAAGAGTTGACATTTTTAAGGATGAGATTCGACCAATATTGGCTAACACCAATGATTGGCTAGTGGACAAAGGGATCACATTAAAGGAATTCATCATAGGATTAGAGGCCAAATTTCAATAGGAGATGAGGAAGAAAGTAGAAAATAGAACCAAGAATAAAAGTGATGTTCCTTCTCCTTCTAGGCCCCACAAGCCTAGGACCATCTTTATGTCAAAGAAATCAAAGGTTGCTGAGAAAGAGCTAGAATCAACAGATATGGGGGTTGGAGAACAAAGCACCCAAGAAGAAGTGGTATAATAGATGGAAATAGATCATAGGCTTACATATCAACAAGGAATAGATCCATAAGAGGGGGCACAACTAGTTGCAGGAGTTTCATCTTCTCCACCCCAATTCCCTGTTATAGCTCCTTCACCCATTTCTCCCATCAGTATTCCTTCCTCTAGAGCCACGTCTCCTTCTAGATTTATTTTTGGTGACCCTAAAGGCACTTTTGGAGATGTTCTTTGATCATCTAGATCGATTTCTAGTCTTTCATCTAGTTATTTTAACATCAGAGACACTTCCACCATTGACCAATCAATGATCGATATAGTTTTGCCTGATAGTATGCTTGTTACACCCACTACACCTGTTGTTCTCACCATTAGTACAAATGTTACCCCAGTAACACTAGCTATAGGGATTTTTGCTACTATAAGTGCTTCTGCTCTCCCACATTGGTTATCATCTTTCAAACCTAAAAGGAAAAAGTAAGCCATCTATCTAGATGACTTTGACTTAGGTAAAATAGTACCGGTGAAAGCTAAGACCCCCAAAAAGCCAAGAATCCTTTCAAAAATGGTTGAGGATAAGAAGCACAAATTTTTGGAGATAGCCAAACCTCCACAAGATGCAACCCTAGAGAATTTTGACATGAAAAACTACTCCATTTCTCTCATTGAGTTAGGGAAAATAACTCACGAGGGTGCAAAGAGTGATTTGCAGTCCACAATGGATATCAAGGTCTAAAAATTTGAGAGAGAGAGAGAGAGAGAGAGAGAGAGAGAGAGAGAGAGAGAGAGAGAGAGAGAGAGAGAGAGAGAGAGAGAGAGAGAGAGAGAGAGAGAGAGAGAGAGAGAGAGAGAGAGAGATTATTACAAGGCAAAGGTAGAACAATTGACCATGGTAGTCAAGAGATTCACTTTTGCCCTAGAGGTGGCACCTCTAAAAGCCTTTTCTATAGATGATCCTATTATCCAAAAAACAAAGAAGACCCACCTGAAAGGAAAAGTACTTGAAAATTACATAGAAAGGATGCATGCACAAGGAATTTCCTTTCTTATAGAGGTTTCTATGAAGATAGGTAAAATGAAAAAAATGAGGACAGAGTTAGAAGACCTTATCTCTCTTATTTTTCAAGATATTGACATCACAAACAAATATATTAGCGAGTGGATAGAGATGAAAGCTCTAAAGAAATATACCTTAGTATCAATCAACATCATTGCCAACAAATATTCTTATATTGAAATCAAATAATCACTAATATATAGGATCCAGGTACTTAAGGAGCTAATCGATGACCTCGAATCTTCCAAGGATGACAGTGAAGAAAGTGACACCAACCTGTTGAACAGATTAGAGGAATTGCCTTGTAGAGTCACCTCTCAAGACAATCGATTCCTTTCAACAAAGGAAATGATTCAAGAATTCAAAGGTATTATCCAAAAGGAATTTGAGGAGAAAGCATTTTCAATGGCTTTTATGGATAACATTTTAGATAATCAGTTAACTCTAGATAATTTGAGAACCAGGTTAACTAGTCATGCAAAAGCAATCATAGCATTGAAAGATGCTACAATCAAATCTAAAGTAATCTTCAAGAATACCATTACACTAGACATTATAAAAATACAATCATCTATTGCCATGTATGATGCTCATCTGAAGAAGTCCAGCAGTAAGAGTTGAACTTTTCTTTCATACTCTCTTCTTCGTTCTTCTTATATACTTTGTAATTGACTTCGGACATTAGTACATGTACTTTTGTCATGTGTAAATACATGTACTTTTGTAATATGTAATTACATGTAAAAATCTGAAAAATGTCCCAAAGTCAACATTGACTCATCTTTGATTAGGTTTTCAATATTTTAGTATTTTTTCCAATTTTGAAGGTTTTTCTCTACATATAGAGGGAACCTCTTTTGTAAAAGCATCTCTAGATAATTGAGAGAAAAAATTCATATTAAATTGAGATACTTCTTGAGACTTTGTTCTCAGCTTGTAAATCATATTTTGTTAAATGAATAAGAAATAGGTTAATTTCAGACATGGTGTTGAAATAATCTATGTTAGGAAATAGTTTTTATGTCCTCTTTCCTGATAATATCTCATTCATTTGATTGAATAAGCAAAGTGTGTGTGTGGGATTATCTAAAGACAATTCTAAAGGATAAAATAAATACTTTGAGCTACTTTTATCTTGGTGATCATTTTATTTGTTTTAGTTTTAGGTGAAGACTTTGAGCTTTACTTCACTCTACTGTTTCGTGTGCTCCAAATCAGTGAAGGAGGCAACAAAAGACTTTGTGCTTTCGTGGGTTTTCTTGTAGACCTAGTTACTACTCTAGGAGATTTTTTTCTATTTGCTAAATACCATTTCTGAAAGAAGAGGAATGCTTTCAGTCATCAACCAAGATCTCTCTCTTTTGTTCTGTGAACATCATCTCTAAAAAAAGAGAGATGGATAGTATTATCCTACCCTGAGTATTATTTTCTACTTATTTATATACATATATAGCATATATGTGATTCATTAGAGAGATTTATCTCATTAGGATGTGGTAAACCCACACTTTTTGCTGTATAAATCTCCTTGTACTATGGTTGATATAACCATTTTGTCATCAGTTAGTTGATGACAAAATATTCACCCAACATATCTTATAAATTACTTGTGTCAAAGTAATATTTAACTACTTCATGTGATAAATATTTGATAATGTAGTAATTATGTCAAATGTGGAGATTATGTCATCATATAAGTAAAATTATCATTGAATTATGTATGTATTAAATTGAATGTGAGCCATACAAAGTGTTTTGTCTATATATAAATATCATTTGCATCATGTAGTAGAGTAAGCATATTTGAAATATAATAACTCCATAAGACTTTCTGATATGTATCATGGCACCATTAATCAATATTGATAGGTGCACCACCACAACACACTATAATGTCACATAGTATCATATAATAATGATAAGGTTTACACATAAGGGACATGTTTAAATGTCATATAAGGAAATATTTTACACATGCAAGGCTAAGATCTATGAGCAATGGAAATTTTCAAATGTCACACACACCAAAAAATGTTAGATAGATATGCTTAGGAAAGTTTCACACAAAGGCTAAGAGCCACACATAATAGGCAATAAATGTCCATTGTATTATGAAATAAATAAAAAATCGTCAAATGATCACAAAACAAGAGAAAACTACTATATTTCATAGAAGTGCTCAAAAGTAACTCCTTAGTATTAGGATGAGAAACCAGAACATGAATCCTATTTTTTAAAATCACGTGCACAAACTTCTTTACTGACCTTACATCAACAAGGGCTTGTTTCTCCACAAAGTTGTACTTGAATTCATAATCTTCAAAACCTTGACAAAAGAATAAATTTGGTTTCTCTACACCCTAATTATTCTTTTGAATTAGCATAGCGGAGATAGTATCAAGGTTAGAAAATTAATAAAACATGAATTATTTATTAAAATAAGGATTCACAAGAGTAGGAGTTTGTTCAATTACTTTCGTGATGGCATCAAAACTATTGTTACATTCGTTAGTCCAAGAAAAGATCTGATTATTTTTTAGAAAAAGATATTCAACAAGGTATCCGTTCATCTATTCTGACACCCATTACTTATCAACACATTCATCATTATAAGCTTTGCATACAAAATAAAGTGTGAGTGTTGGTGGTGGCGATGGTATCTAGCTCTTTGTTTCCATGTTGTTTTTTGGCCTTGGTGTTTATTCGACATAGTTATTCTTAGGGTGGTGATTTTTGGATGTCTCATGGTGGTTTTTTGGTCTTGTTGTTGAGTTTTGGCTTTTTACTTGTTATTGGAAATCTTTGGGCTCCTGATTCATTCTTGGCTTCCTTGTCTTACTATAAGTTTATAATCTTACTTTTTTTTATTAATAAAATAGGTGAGGGACCCTCCAACCATTATTATTTAACCAAAATAAAGTTGTATTTTAAAATTTTAAAGATGGATAGGTCAATTAATCAAATATCTATTAAATAAATCATAATCATCAAACCTAACAATGAAAATAATGATGTAAATAGTGTTAATCAATTAACAAAATATAAATTTCATGTAATACTAATAAAAAGAGATGAGATCTACATGTACCCTTAAATGAATATCAGTCCTTAACACTAAAACAAAAAAATCACTTTAAACACTTCATCCCTACAAAAAATAATATTTCAAATCCATAAAAAATTAATTAACAATATAATATAATTATTAAAAAAAACCCTATTTTCTAAATAAATTTTTAAAGACACATGATCAACCTAAGAGATGGGTTGGTAAATGAACCAGTTTTTCCTAGTGCACACCATGTTCAAAATTAAATTATATATATATATATATATATATATATATATATATATATATATATATATATATATATATATATATATATATATATATATATATATATATATATATAATTTAATTTTGAACATGGTTGGCACTAGGAAAAACCAGTTCGTTTACCAACCCATATATTGAAATCATTAAATTAATGAGGACAAGGCTTAACAATATTTTTTTTATAAATTTTAATTATGCAAAAAGAACATATTAATTACACAATTTATACCAAACATACCACCCTCATTGCTAAATATTCATGAAAACCACATTTGGTTACAGATAATCTTCAACACTTTGTACAAATCAAGGCCCCCCAATATAGAAATTCACTGATGAAACTAGTAAGAATGAAAAACTTGCAATTAGTATACATTCGAAGGAAAGTTTTACTTGTAACTAATCCTATCCAAAAAACAACAAAAAAATCCCTCGCCTTTTCATGTAAAAAAGATCATTAGAAAGGGGCTCAACTAGCTTTGCTAGATCTATATATATGTAAGAAACAACCTGAAGGCCATTAAGTCTATGAAACACTCCTTTTTCAAACTGATCTCAACATTCATAGGATAGAAAATCAGCCAAAGTTTGCATGGTGTGCACTTGCATTTGAAGATTCAAAATATAGTCCACAGTCTCCTAGAAAAGAAGATTAACATTTTTCATGTCCCTCCCACCTAGAATCATCTTCTATAATGCTCAGACAATCTCCTCTACATTGTACAGACATTATCATCAACATCTTTAGGTGTCCTCAGCCTGTGCACCATATTACTACAACTTGCCCTTCAATTTTTCATGGGCTTGGAATGAGATCAGGCGAAGGAAAAAGATTGCTTCATGATCTTTCTGTGAAGGAATAGGTTCAAGGATCCAGTCCACCGACACCACATAATTTTTTTAGTAGTCTATGCCAAGCACATGTCTGGCATGAGGTGATTATCTTATTTCATCTTCATCTTGATGTGGAAACCAATAGTTTTTCCATACACATGGCAACATTGGATTGGGGGGAAAAGGCTATATACTTTTTTTTTTCTCTTATGAGATGAATCTTCTAAGGTTCTGCACTATATAAAGCCTTCAGCTTAATTAAAATATATTGACCACTAAATAGTGTAACTAAAAAATAACTATAAACTTTATTTTTCCTAATTTGAATGAAAAATAATAAATAAATTAATAAGAAAAACTATATAGTTAAAAACTAATCATATATGCCTTTAATAAATTAACAAACTAAATAAAAACATCTAATAGCTGAAGACTAAGCTCTATAAACATGGTGAGTGAGATTTGACTTGACAGAGTATGGTGGATACGTTGATGTTGTCATAACATGCATGCACATGACTCGATGTTTTAACCTATTTTTTATATTATAAATTAATGATTGTTTTATATATATATATATATATATATATATATATATATATATATATAAATATATATATATATATAAATTCATAGCACTATACAGATTGCACTATATATATTTTATCATAAGTGTCATGCTAATAATAACAAGTGCAATCAAATATAAGATAATTATTATTTTATTTTTCTTGTTGATTTTGATTAATGTATTATAGTGTAAATTTAGATAATAAATGAATGTGACCAATCAAAATTAGAAATAGAGCCAACAAATATTTTTGGACAAGTTTGCAATCCTTAGACAATAGTGTGGAATGACCATGCATGTTGACTATGGACTTCTACCCATTGACTTTGATGAAATTATGATTACCCACCCACCTATGCTTGTGTCTACAAATAGGGTTGAGATATTTTGATTTTGTAGGCACTATGCAAAAGTTGGTATTTTCCTTCTCTTTACTTTGAAAACCTTGAAGGTACTTGGGGGAGATATAAAACTTCAAAAGGAGATGGGAAGTGTAATGGACTTTGATTACCCCAATTACCTCCTTTAGGATTTATCATTGCCTATGTATCTAGAAATTCCATTGAGAGAATAAAGTCACACATAGTTCTTCCACTTGGAGTTGTGCTCATTGACTATATGTATGAAACTCGTAATTCGGTTATGATAACTAATGATTTTATCTCTTAAATTTATTTTAAATGATTCAAAATTGTTTTGAGATTATTCCTATTTATTGATATTTAACTTGGGAAGAATAGGGTAAAATTGTTCACTACGCAGTAGCGTAAAAAAATAGATGCCAGATAGAGATTAAGTCAAGTAATGAGTGAAATGTTATTTTCTTGTATAGTGATCCTTTTGAATAGTTACATTTATCCAATCTCAAGATGTTTGCATGAAGATCCATAATAAAATTTTGAATTTGGATTTTTGGAGGAGTTGCTAGAATCTAAAGAATAAGAAATGGCATTGTTTCTTTCTTCCATATTTAAACAAAAAGGTAAAGAGACTTATTTCAACATCAAATATTTTATTAAAATCATTCCATCTAAATTCATTGGATAAATTATGTTGAAAATGATAGTGTTTTATGATAACAAAACAAAGGATACTATCAAGGTTTTTATGTACTAATGTTGAAAAATGACACCATAGTATTTAATGACTGTATACATTTTTTATACTTGGTAAACGTGAAAGGTGCAAGTAGAATTTATAACTAATCATAATATTGTTTAGATAATAATTAAAAACATTACACTAAAAATTAATTAGATAATGAATGAAAAAAAAAAAGTGGAAAAGATTCCTCAATGAAATATTACTCCAGCATAAAATATATATTCCATTAATGGTCTTTAAAGTATATTTATCACTAAATATGATAGGAATTTTTGATATCCATATAAAAAATATGTATTTATTTGAGTGTATATTTTCATAATTTTATCATCTAATAAAACATATTTCAAGGTTTGACATTGAAACCTATTACAAGTCTACACTAACAATTTGAAATTTGACTTTTTGATTGCCTTATTTGTAAAGAAAAGATTAATAAAAACCAATGATTTAAAATAAAGGAATGTTTAGAGAATGTTGATTGACAAATATATATTTGAAGAGTGGATATCAAAAAATTAATATCATATAAGGTGATAAATGAGACAACATTTATAACAAAGGAAAATTTCTATATGTGTGTGGTTATGTCATTTGGGTTGACTAATACAACATCTACATTCATGACACTCATGCATAAAATGTTAAAATAAATTATTTATAATTTCATAATTGTTTATTTGGATAATAGATTTCTTTTTGGTAAAACAAGAGAAGAAAACTTGATGAACTTGAAGTAAGCATTACAAAGGTTGACAGAAGAAAATTTATTGCTCAAAGTTAGGAAATTTAATTTTATGTAAGAGAAACTAGAATTCTTAGGTTTTTTAAATTTCACATGATAGAGTTAAGATGGATATATGTTATAAATTATTCCATGATGTTTAAAAATAAAATGTAAAACATAAAATAAGGATTGAACAAAGGAATAATGTTACCTCAAAGTAATCCAAACAATCAATACAAAACGTAAGGTATTAAGTGAGGAAACCAAATCAAAGGATTAAAATCCCATTTGTATTTAATATAAAATAAGAATATAATGTATTTAATTAATAAAAATTATAATGGTGATGATGGTCACATTAATAATGTATGTAATTATTAAAACAATGAAAATGGTAACCCTAAAATTAAGAAAACATAGTTTTATGAAGAAAACATAACCCAAATGTCGAATGATAATGAAGTTTTTTTCTTTATTTTTAAAAGTGGTGTGTTTACATTTTACTACTTTGTAAAAGTTTTATATATAGGAGAATAGCCTATTTATTATGATTCAACAAATATAAAAATTGTGAAATAAATAAACAATTTTAATTCCCATGGTTGAAGAATAATAAATCAAGTTACTTGAACTACAATAATGTATAATTGAATTGATTGATACAAATCAAAAGGATGGATCCTTACTCCAAAATTATAGGAAAACTTACATATATTCTTCATCATGTAAGTAAATCCAATTTTACACTTATCATTGTGTCACATTATTTTCAGACACCTAGGAAGGTTTGTAAAATGTAGGCTTAACCAGTTAAGTCTTCTCACTTATGTAATGAGCAAGAAAAGTTCCAAATTCATCCTCACTGACATGAATTTTTATTATGACATCTCATCCACCATGATTTATGACAAGGACAAGTGAGTCAAGAATAAGGATGTTAAAACTTTGTGTACCTACTTTCATGTTAAACATAAATGGTCAACTCCCTATTATCCTTGAAGAAATGGTTAAGCTGAGGCATCTATCAAACCCATTTTTGTTAACCCCTTCTTTTTTGAAATTCATGTCTTTGATTCTACCATATAGATGATGTATGTCAGAAAATATAGACTTATGGAAGGGGCCCACTCATTTGAATTTAGTTGAATATGTATTTTTTGTCCTCTGACAAACATGTGACTACTACATTTGAATGAAAATTTACTTCTAATGTTAATAAATGGTTTTGAAAAGAACAAGCTGGTTCTAAATGAAATTATTTTTAGTATTAATTTGAATAGGTTATTGTGGTAGTTTATAGTGTATTCAATGATTTGTAATTATCACAATATTCAGTTTGAGAATGATGCATGCATAGTGTCAAATCAAATAAATAGTCTATATTCACAATAAATTATACTATCGATCATGATGAAGTAATGAGATCGTTAGATATGATTCCTATTAATTTTTGTACAGATATAGGTTTCTCAAATTCATGTCACTTAATATCAACCTTCATGTCATAATAGGCTTGATCAAGTGTTATTTTATAAGAGGATCTATAAGACTTCATTTTGCATTAATCATATTGCTATTACATATCAATTACTGATTAAAAAGGTATTTGATGGTGTTCATAATCTTATAACATTATTTAATTGGTTTAAAAGTTCTAAGACCTAAGTTCTAAGACCTAAAATCACTTATAAGTGTTATTTAGACCTAAGACATTTCATAATTTTATTTATTATTATTATGTTTGGCATAATATTAATGTACCAAATGGATTAATTTATTATTTTGATATATTTTCAAATATGGTATATGTTCAATTGTCATGTTGATTAAAAACTTAAGTCAATATTGATCACAATTGAGCTATGTTTGATGCTGAGCTTGGGAAATGTGAAGTTGATTGTTTATAATCTTGATAATTGAAGTGGTATATTTGATTGGATCATGCACATTGAGTATCAATACTTACCTTGAAAATTGATTCTAACAATTCATTTGTTAAACATGTAAATACACTATAAAATGAATTAATGAACTCTAAATTTAGCATGATGAGATAGGAGGTTGGCAGATTTTTAGGGACCAATACAAGAATTACGTTATCTCAAGTAAAAAACTGCATTTACTCAAGTATTCAGAGTTTTTTTTTTTTTTTAATATATCATTATTGATAAGCTAGAGTCATGCATGAAAAATAGCAACATGTCAAGTGTCTCATATGAATACTACAAAAGATTACATTTGAGCTAAGAAATGAGTAGAGATCACTTGATCTAGTTACAGTCATATGATCATCATGATTTCCTATGTGTTCTTCATCCATCAACAAAAAATATCTTGATAATTGAAGTGGAATTTTCTTGAGCACCATGACACATGTTCTCATTACACCATTCAATAATAGTTTTTTTACATTAGCCAAACCAATACCATCTTTAAATATTAACTCCTCTCTTGTAATGACTCTTTTTACAAATGATCCATCACCATCATGTTCCCATTTTCCATTATCGACCTTAGTGAAACTCCAAATATGTTCTATGCCAGTGATAATGTGCATCTTGTTCAACTAGTAAAACATCCATGATTTCGTGAATTATGATATACAATTATCTGACCAAATTTAATGTTGATTTAAATTAATGTTCCTATTAGTCAACTATCCATAAAACATCTCAAAATAAACTCGAACATACTCTATAATATATGATCAATCATCAATGACATAAAACTGGTACTCCATTAATATTTTTCAATGTTTATTTGTACTATCAGGTACATGCATGAGCACTATTTTTACAAATATGGAAAGTTTTACTGATTTGTAATACTATGACTAAAATTTCATTCATGTTTTAAATGCATAATTATCAACAAATTTGACTAACGAAATAATTTAACCAAGTGGGAATGTGTCCTTGCTTAGCTTGAAATGTTCATCCAACCATATAACATCATATGTGTGCCTTGTATACTCATAAATAATTTATTCTTTGAATTTTACCATAAATTTTGAACTAGGTATCTATTTTATAACAAGCTCAAACTTTTAGTTTCTTTGCCATATGTTACTTGATAAGTCACATATTTGTATTTACTCAAACCAACTAATTCATGTCCAATTGCACTTGTACTTTCCTCATGGATACAATTTTATAATCTTTATAATCTACCATAAATGCTAAAAATTCCATCCAAACATGTTTTGTTATAAAATAACTAAACATATGGTCTATCAAAAAAAGTTGGTTAAACTGGCTAATTTTGGTAAAATGTCTAAACTACACTCCTAAAAAATGTTATCTGTACAAAAAGTATAGTGTATATTTTTAAAAGGATCATAGCGAATTGAAAATTCAACATGTTTCCTACAACAACAAGTGGTGATTATGTTATTTACTTTTACATAAAATAATTTAGACATCTTAAAATATATTTGAGTAATATAAATTTGTGGATGCTTTTTTAAAAATAAGATAAAATTATGTTTGGGCAAGAAATGTTTTGGATGTAGTTCACAGTTGTGAAAACCAACTCTATTTTTCACTATATCTCTTGTATTGGGTGAAACTCTTGTATTATGTTTCACAAGTTGTATAACTAAATCTTCGAGAGAATTAGTTATAGCAATGTCCTTTCATGAAATTATACTA
>JARHVA010010090.1:220000-221277 GCA_037957365.1 Torreya grandis
TTTTAAAGTTTATCTATTTTTTTTTCATGTGTATAGGTATTTGTTAAAGTTTCAAAAGATATTTAACTAAAATAGTGACATATAAAGGATATTGGAAGACAAATAACCACCTATAGGACCACCAAAACCTCCCATAGATTTAATTAATGTTTTATATATCTCCATTAAGAGGGACACTAGAACCATAATTAGACACTAGTGATATATGGCGCTATTATCTTGATATTGGTAGTACTATCCATGACCATATTTTAGGCATAGTCATAAAATGAAAGGTGTCTACCTATTTCCCTAGCTTGTTTCAGTCTATTGATCTGCATAAATGCCTATTTTTTCTAGATAAGTGCTCTTTTACTTTATTCTTGTTATTTGGGAAAGGTTTGTTACATAAATTCTTTCCTATTTTAATTCTAGATTACTATTATACTTATCCCTTTAATAACATATCATTTACACTATATAAGTGCTACAAGGTTAATTTTTTTGTTGAACCCTACTTAGAATATTTATTAAAACCCTAGCTTTTCATAGGGTTTACGTTCTTATTTTTGTGCATTACACTAGGGTTATAAAAATCTATTTTTTCTTAATTTTTGCCATTAATTAAGTCAATTAAATTGATATTATATTAAGGATTCATTAAATTAATGTAATTTAGTTTTTTTCAAAACAAACCCCATTCAAACCCTAGATCCACATATTAAGTCCCTATACATCCAAATACTAGTAATTGGGGTTTCACTTATAATCCTTTTTTATTTTACACATTAGGTTACATATTTCTCATATTTGCACTTGTACTTATGTTAGACTACATTCTACCTCTTGTGTTATTGATAGTCATTATTTACATTTTCTTATTTGGCATGTTTAAAATGACATTGAAGAACTTTTTTACCGCTCACCTAATTGATGATTTTTTGATTTTTTCTCTTAATTATAATAATGAATGGACAATTTTTCAAGATTGTAAATCAGAACATGATAATTATTTCATTTATAATGATGATGAAAAATAATTTTATAACGATGGTTATGAATATTACTATGAGCATGGTATTGAAAATGTATATGAGCATATATTAGATACATCTTCTTCTCTTTCCTTTCCCTCTTCTCTTACGCCTCAAAATAAAACTAACAATGTAATGCAAAAACAACCTCTTGTTGGTAATGATATATTATAGTGCGATCTTAGATTTTAAAATACTTTTTATATCTATGTATTCAAGTTAAATCAAAATAAATGAAATACACAAAATCCACTTTTATGTTGT